>JAVQJD010001427.1:0-21110 GCA_036023655.1 Nannoperca australis
TGAAGCAATGGTAAAGTAAAGGGGGGGGGGGGTAGCCATTTGTGCCCTGAAACTTGAAATCAGCAGTTTCCTGACAGCCTTATTAGGTCAGCCATAGGAGGCATTTCCAGTATCCACTCACTGATTACTCACCCATGGATGGGGGGAGGGGTGTATAGGCTTCAGCAGTAGGGAGGAAGGAAAAAGAAAAGAGGGAGGGTTTGAGTTTTTAGTTTTTTTAATGTTGGTGAGTCCGTGACCGAGTACTCATCCAGAGCCAATCTCAGGGAGGGGCACTGTTGATCTCTTTCACTGCAGAGGACATCAAAAGCCTCACTGTGCTATCAGATGCAGAATCATTTGGTTCCAGTAACCAATCATTAACAGTACCTTTTACAACCCAAAGCTTTAGGTTTTAAAAATCTGGGTTATGGCTGTAACCTAAAACTCTAAACTCTTCACTGGGGATGAGCAATGATTGTTATATTATATATAATAAAATTACACTCCCTGGGGCCGTTATCTACTTAATGAGTACTTTTACTTCTGATCCTTTAAGTGCATGTTGCTGATAATACTGTACTTACATAACTTCACTTAGGTAAGATTGTGAGTGCATAACTTTGACTTGAAGTATTTTTACATTGTGTTGTTGCTACTATCACTTAAATAAAATATCTCAATTCTTCTTCCACTTCTCCTATTTTTCCAACCAGCTCCAAACTTTTAAAAAGGGGGAATTTTTACAGAATATCACCGTGTAGATGTAAATTGACTTTTATCTGTCAAATGAAGATTTTTGGATGTGCCCACATGAACAGGGAATGCCTGTCTGTAATCTTATCTGGATAAGTGATGCATGAAGTGACGTATGTAAACTTCTCTAAACCTGAGTCGTCTGATGACAAATACTGCCCCTTAAGTCTAATTTGAAATGATGTTTTGGCACTGTGCCTGTTGCAGATGTGTACCTCAGTGCTTCTGTGCTATTTTTCACCTGCTCTGATAGGTGTGAGTGTGTCCTCGAGGCCCAGTCTGCACACTGAGAGACCTTTTTGATAGTGTAGCAGAGCTTTGAAGTCTCTCCCTGTCCAAGGATATTTTATTCTTCATATTTCCTGCTGGAGTAACTCAAAGGCTCTTTGCCTGAGGCTTCAGTCCTTAGGTGGCTCTGGAGTCTGCCTTGTAGCTGAGGCCACAGTTGTGAATAATTGAGAGAGCTGTAGTCTTTCATAGCTATGTGAAGACGTAAATAATCCTAGGTATGGTGATTCAAATCCAGGATACACACCGAATTATATTTCTATTTTAAAGGTGAGAGTAAGAGTAAGGAATTGCTTTTGTATGGCAACTCTGCACATTCAAGACCATGTTGTTTCATTACCTAAACCTGAGACCATCTCAGCTGTTAAAATGAGATGGGTCATGCAGCAGAGAAGGAGATAAAGAGGTAAAAGAGGGATAATGCCGAGCGGCATCCTTGCAGGGAAAAGTGGAAGGGAGGCCCAGACAAACAAAAAAAAGGCACAGGAGCCACATCACAGACGGAGGTTTGACTCATTTGTTGACAGTCTCTCACCTCCCACTTTCACACGTTGGGAAACTGCATCAGAATTGTGAGCTTTACTGCATGTACACTGTCCTACAGCTAAATCTGCTGGTGAAGGAGTGACATAAAGACACTATATTGAAATTCTTCCACATGTTACTGGCATTGTGCAGACCTTACGTTTCTACATATTCTTTTAGTGCTGCTTCCTTCCTGTCACCCATAAAGCAACATGTAACATGTCCAACTAAAAAAGGAGGTCTTAAGTAATCTAATCACCACACTAATGGCATCCAGAGATAAATGGCTGCTTTCATTTTCGCATTGTCTGTATTCGGAGCTCGTCTGTCTCTCAGGTTATCATGCTGCAGATTAAAACAGACCTACAGGTTATTGGGAATGTGTTACAAAACGTGATGTGATGTATACAGCCACCAGCTTTTGCTGAAATATCTTTTGTCATTTCAAATTCAACTGTCCCAAATTGACGTGCAGCAGAAAGCTCCAGAAATCAACCTATTTTCAACAATATGTATTTATGCACACATTTCTCTTTCTCCCTCGATACTTTCAGTACAATCTAATAATTCCAAATTTGATTTCCCTGTGGTTCTTAGCTAACTTGTTTTGGCCCGAGGCACACATGAAATAGTAGGGTAGAGCACACAGAAGTGGGGCTACTGCTCCCCTGTGAGCCAGAGGATGGGTCTATTTGTGGAGCTATTTCTGTTTCCGTCTGTCAGAGCATCCACAAAGGCTGCCGAGCTCCGACCAGAGCGCATGTGAGGGAGTAACTGGAGCACTAAAGGGGAAGACAGTGAAGACACTGATGATGCTCCTTGGCTAGGCTTCAGGCAAGGACAGAATCAAACGCACTGCAGAGACACACTGAGCTGATATCGTACACCATGTGCTGTTTGCTTTCCCCCATGTGGCCCGGTAATTAGACAGGCAGTATGAGGGCCCTCTGTGTCGACTGTCGATCACAGCCTCTACAGCGAGGCTGCATACTTGGACCAGGCTGCCTATCCAACTGGTCGCACTCTGCAGGGGAGGTAGGAGGACAGCCAGCCTCCTCTGACGTTAGCATGGATGGAGGACAGAGCAGCAGATGACATGTGCAAATAGGGAGTGGGAGGCTGAATGAAGCACACTTGTGAGTCACAGCATGAGCACATGAGCGCGCTACTTATAATGACAAGCTTTCAGCTTGAGTTCATCATGCGCTCACTCTTTTATTGTCAGCACTCAAATTGCAGGGGGAACATGGATGGAAAGGATTAGAAACACAGAGAGCAGTAATGGGTTTCTTTTCTTGGTGAACCGAGCAGCATCAGGCTGATCTACTTAAGTTCACTGTCTTTAATATGTTCCATTAGAGATCATTGTGAACATGTGCTTACCAGTCAGTGGCAAAGGTCAATTACCTCCATGTTCAATGTCCAGACCTCTAAACTTGGATGTGAAAAAATGGAAGCTCTACTGGTCTAACAACATCCTCTTAAGTTCTGAAAATGAAAAATAATAACTGTTGCCTCATCGAGTGGTACTTCTATTTATATTCCTGCCTGTCAACCACTGACGTGGTAGTTTTGCTGTCCACCCCTTCAGCAATGGTGACTAAATTGTGAATAAAGTTGAAAAAATGAAAAAAGAAAGTACAATGGAGACCGCTTTGCATTGTGGGACACAGTAGGCTTATAGACTAGACCCATAGTATACTGGAGATTTTTTCAGAATCAGTACAACATCCGGGTAATTCTGGCATACTGCAGATTTAACTTTTGTTTGCATACTACATGCTACATTTTGGCCAAATCACTACATTTACATTCACATTTACATTTAGGCATTTAGCAGACGCTTTCATCCTAGGCGACTTCCAAATATGAGCTTTACATTTTGTGCATAGAATCATGGACGAAAACAACAAGATGTCGTATCAAATAATATGAGTGCTGGTGATGAATCACAAGTGCTAGATAAATAAAATGTATAGATAAATACATCGCTGCCAGTGGCAAAATCGAAAAGAGCATTAAATCTAGCAACAGATTATGTCCGTTCATTATAAATCACGGTACGATCAAGCTAGACAACAATTCTCATATAATATATCACACGATATGCTGTACATAGTGCTAGTATAGTAGGCAGTTTCAAAACCAACAATTGTCATCGTTGTTGTCCTCTCAGAACTGTGCTTAAGTACAGAAACGTGAGTGAATGTTTGTGAGTGCCTTTCCACTGTCCACTGCTGGTTACTTTCACTGAACAACAGAGCAACCTGATGTTTATCTCACAGTGAACCCGGTGACCTCGGACCTCATTCACATGCTTTCCTGAATGATATATATCGCTCAACTGTGACATTTTAGCTGGCTCTCTCTGTGGATGTTCTAGAAAATGAATTCTCTGACAGGTCAGGGTAGACCTCATATTTCACGGTGTGTCTTGAAAGGTGATGCCAAAGGTCAGGTCAGGTGCAGTAAGAATAGCTACCCTTTCTTGTCTTCCTACGGAAGCTCGCTGGAATGCATATGCAGTCTATTGTATTTCAATTGTTTTTTTCTTGCAATTTGCTAGTATTGCCAACTTTGTAAATTTAAGACAATTAGTTTAAAAGTTCAATAAACAAAAATCTAATCATGATGACAGGAGTTTATATGTTAGGTTTTATTGAATCCACAGATTAATGACATGTCACTGTTTATTTAAGGTCCACTCGTGGAAATTTTCCTTATTTCCTTTGGAGAAGTGAGCAAATAAATGATGATTCAACAAGTCGTTGTCTTTTGATAATTTTAATAAAGCAAATAATAAAGCAAGTAACGATAAAAAGAAAGAAAGAAAAGTAAAGAGAAGTAAAGTGAAAACACCAAGAGAGAAATCACTGAGAGTAGTTCCCGCTGAAAGAACTTCACAGAGTCCAACTCTATATTTCAGCTGAAAGGACAGAGCTCCATACGCCATGAGCATATGAAGCATCTGACCCCGAAGGGCCAATGTAGTCACATACTTATAGCTTCATAAACACGTGGCAGCAAAGGAAAAGATATCAAGTCAACTCTATCCCACTTTCGTTCATCTATTCTCACCCTGGGATAAGAACACAGGTCAGACTGTTCTTAGCTTCCAAAACAAGTTGACTCCAGTTTCTAATCAACCCGAGGCTGTCTGCTACGACAGAGATGACATTGACAGAAATGATCTAAGTGCAAAGAGTAAACATGATCAGACATTCATGTACAGTTATTAAAGCAAAGCATATTAAATCATAAGAAATGTAATAGAGAGACATTTTGCCACCACATCTACATGTTTATACTTTTCTTTTTAAACAGGTGTCTCCTGAGAAAGAGCACTAACTAAAGCTAGAAAAAATTGCATTTCCTGCAGAAAATGCGTCTGAATGCTGAAAGCTGAAAAGGATTTGCTGAACACTGCTGACATTGTTGAAAAAAGCACAACATTTTTAGTATAAACAGTGGAAAGAAAGTTGAATAGAAGCATAAATATCATTTTGAAAAAGCTTAATATTTTGAAGAGAAGTAAAAGTAGAAAATAGCTGAACAAAAGCTGAAATGTGCTTAAAATGCTGAACATTTTGATAGCTGAAAGGTTTCTGTAGCTGAACATATGCAGAAGTTGTCAGTGCTGAAAGCTGAAGAAGATTGTATTCTTAAGGTAAAAAACCAAACTTAAAAGCTTAATAGTTTAAAAAGTAGTTTAAAAGTAAAATAGTTAAAATGTTCTGTTGCTTAAAACATGCAGAAGTGCTGGTTGAAATAGTACCAGCAGTGTAGGCTGTTGAGGGAGTTGTAGTAAAGACTCCCCACAAATCAGTGTGTGTGTGTGTGTGTGTGTGTGTGTGTGTGAGAGCATCTGTATGTATCAGTGTGTAATGCAATACAGTGTATGTTTTAGTCTGTAATGTGTGTGCGTGGGTTTGTTGTGACAGAAATGGGTTTGAGTTTATAAACATATCAACAAGTCAGAGGTCAATGCACCAATCAGAACAGAGGAACACAGACAGAGTTTATGCAGCTAATCAACATCAGCTGTGTGTCAGACTGCTGGGGCCTAAAACTGCTGGGTCATTGTTGAGAGAGAGAGAAACTTGAGAAAGTTTTGACCAGAAAAGTAATGAGTGGGAAAAATCCGTAGGTGGCATCGGCGAAACGACCTCACAGTCAGTACCAGGAGATATTTCTGAACATGCAGATGTATAATTTGTGTGGATAAAGTTAAGAAATTATGGCTAAATCACAGTTTCAAAAATCCTCAGATTCGCGTTTTGCTTCGAACTGTAGGAGCCAAATTATCATTAGTCAATGAGACGGTTTGAAGAGTTTATGATACTTCAAGGCACACAGTTCAAAAACTGTTGGTCCTGTGGTTTAAATGGTTACATTTTATGAAAGAGCACAGATTTTCCTACATCCTCTGTAAAAATGATGTATGAAGAGTGAAGATTGTGGACAGGGGAGCAATATTAGCAGAAATTTTAAAGACGATTCTACAGCTGTCCCACACTCTGACGATGACTTCACGCACTCTAGCTGGCCACATACACACCCATTATAAACTCTAAAAGGACAGGAAAAAGCATAAAACTAAAACTGTGAATTATCAAATACTGTAGAACATTTCTAAAAGCTGAATAATATCTGAATAGTTGAACCCTTTGCAAACAGTTTAAAGTTTAAATGGAGTCTGTAGCTGAAAGTATGCAGAAGTTATAAGTGCAGAAAGTTGCAGAAGATTTGAATGTTGCTCAATTCATTTTAATAGGAATACATTTTGCATAAAAAGCTTAATATTTTAAAAAGTATAAAAGGTATAAAAGACAAAAGCACAAGCCATCATGTCCTCAAAGAGCTGAACATTTTGATAGTTGAATGGTTTCTGTAGCACAAAGTATGCTGAAGGAGTAGTGTGCTGAAAAACGGGCGGAAGAAGAAAAATAAGTATAAAGAATGCTTAATCAGCATTCACACTAATCAGCATTCACACTAATGACTAACTAACTGTACTGCAGCTTTTGTGGGTTTCAACACAGCCTTCATTTGAGACCAGTATAAATATGCTTTTTGTAAACAGGAGGCTCATAGACGTTCTACTGATAAAAAAGAAGAGGTTTGCAAACCACATTATCTTATCAGGTTTTACTGACTTCTTTTCTCTTCGATATGTGTGCTGCAAGAAGCAGGAGGTTGTGCAAAACATAGTCAAATGAAGCTCACAGAAAGCCACGATTTCTCAGCATTTTTGTTGACAGAAAACAAGATTTGTTCTGGATTTCGAAGGCCTAAAACAAATGCTCATGATCATGTTTCACCTCACGAGAAGCTGCAGCACAGAGATTAGTTTCTTTAAACTGTCAGTAAAAAGTGAAACATTTTAATTGAGTCGATATCGTAATGAAGTAATTGTTTTTGAAGTGCAGTGTACCTTTTATTATAAGCAGAGGGAAAAGATCCATAGCGAGGTTTCCAACATGTAATAAATATAATTTAACAGCATGAATATAAACCGCTTGTATTTAGTGTTAGCCCGAGAAACGTCCACAGAGAGTACTGCTCTCAGGTTCTGCTCTACCTTTCTGATTATTGGCAGTCGCCACACTTTGTCTCAGTCTGACTCATGGCAAAGGTTGGAGTTTTGCATTTGCTGTGGTTTGAGCATACATTTGTATAAGATCATGCAATTAAGACAGCCGTGTGTTTTTTTTTTTTGTTGTGTTAATCTTGACGAAGACGCTTAAAAAGGCATAGCAGACTGCTATGGTGCACAGGTGGCTGTTTAAAAGCGCACCTAGCTTAACTCATGCAGGCCATCCTCAATGGAGGTTTTAATGTTTGTTGAAACGGTTTAAGAGAGGCGTTGATTCAAATTTATCATAATTTCGGAGGCCGGTGTCAAACTGCTTTAAAGTGTTTCCAATAAATATTTGGCAGCAAACAAGTAAAAAATGATATACGATCAAATTCAAACTGCATCTTCCTAAATGACCACAAAGTTGAATCAACACCTCTCTAATAACTCTTTCAGCCTCTGAAAAAAATTGGCAATTGAGTGTACAATCCAGTTATTTTGAATACCAGATCATCTCACAGTGCCTGTCTAAATATTAAGATGTTTTTTTTTTTTTTACAATCTGAGCAGCATTTGTGTTTAATAATGTAATGTTACATCTCCTCCCACATTCAGGCAACGTGCTCAGCAGTAGCTGAAGCTCTGTAGTTTATGGCAGCAGTGCCATCTCCTGCTGAGCTAAGCACAGAGCATATTAGCAGCCTGTCGTGCTGCTGCTGAGAGGATTACACTTTGTATTTACTGTACATGACCGTCGTGACCCGAGACAGACAGCTTTCACCCAGAGCTGGAAAAAGCTGCGTGCAGCACATTATTCTCACTGTATGTTTAATCACAGCCTTATTTGCGCGTTTGTTTTAGACCACATGCTAGTGATGATGCACGTTGAGAGAAAGTCCGCCTCGCACATGCAATAATATATTAATACCACACAAGTCACTGTTCGGGATAAACCGTGTTAACCGTTAAACTTCCCACGCACACGCAGTCGTTTCTAAAGCTGCAGCGCGCGGGCGAGCGCAGCGCGCGCGAGAAAAACAGCCAGTGTTGAAATTGCAAAACCCCGAAAATGGGTTAAAAAAAAAAAAAATCCGTTTCAGCTCAGTGTTTTTAGACGCTGAACAATTCCTCTCGCTTGCAGCACCCAGAAGTGAACAGCAGGCGACCCGGAAGGTTTGAAGTGCGACTGAGAGCGAGCGGAGAGAAGAGTCGAACCCTTTCTCCAACATTCCTTCCCTCGCTGCTTCAGGTAGGTTGGCCGCTCGATGCAAATCCTCAGCCTCCTCTTTTTTTTTTTTCCTCTTCTTTTTTGGGGTTGTTGTTCTTTTCCCTCGCACACGCTCTCCCGTGTCGCTTCGTCGCCGTTTCTGTGTAAGTCATGCAAAAGTTGCCAATGAAATAATAGCATTTTCAGCTCCCAGGTGATTAACACCGGTTTCTTTATCAATAAAAGCGTTCACCGGGCACCGGCGTTAACGTCGACGTTTGGATTTATGGCTCAGCTGCTGCGGAGCATTCGGCAACGGCGTGATGATTGTTGTAGGAAGTGTCATGGGGTTTTTTTTTTCTTCTTCTCCCTCGCTCTCTCTCTCTCCTCAAGCCGGGCTATTCAAACCTGCAAATCAAAGTAAACAATCGTTCGTACGCTTAATGCAAATATGGCACATCCCGACGCATCGCAAAGGCGTCGCGTTACATCTGGAGAATCATCTCCTTATAATATTCGGATCTGCAGAATATGGCGTCCAGTGCTTATAAAAATAAGACAGGGCTGCCATTTTTGTTTTCCTTTTGTCTGAAATTTTTTAATAAACTGTCTGAGAATGTGGGAGAGGCGGCGGACAGACCGAGGCGCTGCGGAGGATGGGTTTCTCTCTGGAGGAGATGCTCTCATTTAAAGCTGGGGTGGGTGGGGGTAGGGGTGGGGGGGCTCACATTTAAACATCAGCTGCTGTTTCTTGTGGGGTTTGAACGGAGGAATAATTCAGCACAGCAGGTAGAAAAACTGTGTGTGTGTGTGTGTGGGGGGGGTTAACCCTAACTTTAGTTTCAGAGATGGACGCGTTTCTCTCCACAGGTGATCTAATCTGTTGCTTTGCTACACTGATGTTGATATATTGAGATTTAAAAATAGTTTTCTCTGCTACCTGCGCATTACTGTGATAACCTTTGACCCTGTCTACTGACCATCTGTAGGATTATTATAGCACCTAATGGATCATAGTAATATATTCCTCTGCTTATGTGACAGGCCTAATAATAACAGAATTAACAGTATGTAGCCTAAACTGGTCTTGTAGTACTTCAGTACCACTTTCTAGTATCCGTTATGAGGGTCATAAGTCATAACAGAATTGCTTTATGAATAAATGAATGATGTACCAATGCTTTATAGATCAGTTAAATGCCATTAATATGATCTTTTGGGTTTGTGAGGTTGTGTAAAATCCCCCTGACTGATATTTATATTTTGTGTTTGGTAATAATGCAGATATACATGTTGGTAACCTGTTAATGAATAGAGTTTGCACTTTATAAAAAGCTTTCTGGATATTATTGTTAATAAGTCATTAATAAAGGGGTTTTGAATCCACTACATCAGCAGTTGTAGCTTATAAGTGAATGGATTTTGGTCCAATTAAGTAATAAACCCAGTTTTTCACATCCTGACGCTTAATTGGTCTGTAAAGCATCAGTAAATAATGCATTAACTATTAATAAAGCAATTAGTTATAACTTTATAAAGAGCAACTTATTAGAAACTTCCATGACTTCCACAGCATACAAATTAATTAAAAGTTTTGTAGAAAGGAGACCAAAACTTAGTTCAAGAAAGTCATTTCACAGAAAATCAACTGGTAACTAATGTGATGATTAATTCATAGTTTTTTAATTCATTTTTCAAACAAAGATGCCAAATATCCTTTTCTTCCAGCTCTCAGCATTTCATTGACATAATCAAGGGAGCAATCTGCAGATTAATCGACAATGAAAATAACCGTTATTTGCAGCCCTAAAGAGCAGTGTGCAAGTTGTTGTTTTTTATATAATATACTAAGCTCCTCTCTAATGCATGAGACATACCAGATGTACAAGTAAGTCTCCTAACTACTGGAAATACTACAAAACCAAATATGTGCAATATTTAAGCTCTACAGGAAAAAAAAACTACAACATATAACTATTCTTGCAAAAGGGGCACAAGTAGTCCTAAAGTAAGTGTAAAAGCAATGCAGTCTAGATCTGAGTCTACAGCTTGGGGAAATGAACCTGACATGAATGAACTGCAGGAATATACAGGAACTGCAAGTCAGTCTCTGTGAAGCGTGTCATTTCAAAAAAGTGTCACAAAGATGTCCAGCGGCAGTCAAGCTTCTGAGCCTGTTCCCCTGAGGCAGAAAGCCTCCAGGAAGTGAATCTGATCCCCACTGGCATCATTAGAGAAATATTTTCTGGGGTTTACTGTACGCTCGTACCTCTGGTCGTATCGTTTTTGTTTCTCTTGGCTTGCAGATGTGGACTGTGTTATGCCTCTGCTAAGCCAAACAGACGTAGGAATGGTGAAGTGTGCCAAAGCACGCAATGCAAAATGTAAAAAAAAAAAAAAAAAAAAGAACCACACGAGGTTGAGAAGAGAAGCTATGGAAAGAAAGGCTTTTCAGATCCGCGGCCTATGAAAAATCCAATATTCTCCTTTAAGAGAATATGCCATGCTCTTAGTGTGCTATCACAGATGTCAGAAAGGTCAAAAAAAGAAACTGCTGTGTCATTTACAAATCAGTGAAGTTTCTGTGCAGCATTATCATTTTAGTTATTCTATATTCATTATATTTAGCTGGATTACTGACCTGCTCATTCATGTCTTGCTGTACTCTGAGGTGAGACTGTGCAGCATTTCTCCTGTTTCCCAGCCGACTCTTAAACAGTTGGGGCCCCATGGGTGTAGAGAAAGAGACGGACAGCGACAGATTAGGATCTGAGCCACATCACTTTTAACATTTCTGTTTTCTCTGATAACCATTTTGGAGAGTTCCCTAACTAGCTGTTGTAATCACGTGAGAGCCTATCTTTCAGGCAGCATGCCCATCATAAAGTCTTGTGGTTGGAAATCCTAAGAAAAAGCTGCTGGACTTACTGCTGCATCACTCCCAAAAAAACAAAACGACTTGCTGACTTCACTCACCGCAGCAACTCAGAAACATCCTCTCTGACTCCAACTCAGAAAAAGTGTAAAGAAACAAGGTCTCCTCTGAGGAGAGCTAGTACAGAATGTCTTCTTCTTCTTTTTAAAAAAAATACATGATCACAAGACTGGGACAAGTTATCTCAAATTATCACATCAAACAGTCAGCTGCTGCTTGGGTGAAGAACCGCTCACACAACTTTTTAACAGATGTTTTGTACAACAGATCGCTACATAAATGTACAGGAATGTTTAACAGCAGTTCCCAACCCGCGATAAAGAAAAGAGACCTGAGGGGTCGCAAGATGATTAACAGGAGAGGAAGTTAGGATAAAAAATTCTGCTGCTAAAAATTCTTCAAATCTTTTCAAAATGTCCTCTAATCTTTGCCTTTTGTGTGGAAACATCACAAGTTGTTTTGTTTAAGGGGTCCCAAGTCAGGTAACGTTGGGAACAACTGTCTTACAAGTTTGACTACAAATATATATTAGATACATGTACCAGTATTCCTGTTAATGACCTGTGTATTTATTTCAGGATGGCTGAACCTCGCTTCAACAATCCATATTTTTGGCCTCCACCTCCTACTATGACTGGCCAGGTGAGTGACTCTGGTATTCACACTCATTTATGCACATGTTAAGATCAGCCAGTAAAGTCATTGTATTGTATTTTTTTTTTATTGTTTTTTGTGTTTTTTTAAAGACAGACTTAAAGAAAATGTTTAAAGTGATGCTCTATTAAAGGGAACAGTTTGACATTTTGGTAAATACCCTTCATAATTGAAATTCACTTCCATGCAAAGAGTTAGATTAAAAGATTACATCTCTCATATCTGTTCATTAAATATGAAGCTACAGCCAGCAGCCAAAGGTACAAAATCCACCGACCGGCACCTCTAAAGCTGTTGTTATATATGTTATATCTGATTTGATTTTATATCATTTTGACACTTCTGTTTTTTTATGGATTAAACAAAACAAGATATAACATGTTAATTAGTGTGCTTTAGAGGTGCTGGAACACCAATTTTTCACCTTTGGACAGAGCCAGGCTAGCTGTTTCCCCCTGTTTCCAGTGTTTAGGCAAAGCCAAGCTAAGCTAACTGGTTCTAGCAACTTAGTTAGCATACAGGCATGAAAGTGTATACATTTCAGGAGAACGTGAATGCGTGAAGCGTATTTGCCAAAATACCTCCCACCCCCACCAGATAATTTAAGGGATACATTAGACATTGCTTTATTTTAAGGGGTCACAGGCCCAAAA
The DNA here is from genome assembly GCA_036023655.1 of Nannoperca australis. Lineage (NCBI taxonomy): Eukaryota > Metazoa > Chordata > Actinopteri > Centrarchiformes > Percichthyidae > Nannoperca > Nannoperca australis. The sequence goes on from JAVQJD010001427.1 coordinate 12,576, forward strand.
ACCACTGGTTTAATACAACCACTAGATGTTGGTCTTCAGGAACATTTATAGTAAGGATGTTTTAGGTGTAATGTCACTTATCAGCCATTAGAGGGAACCACCACCTCATAGTGGTGTGACACTGACTCAACTGATGGCTGTTCTCTTGTCACAAATGTTGTTTCCTGGCTGTCAGCTGGATAACCTAGTCTTGATCAATAAAATCAAGGAGCAGCTGATGGCAGAGAAGATCAGACCGTCGCATCTGCCCGCTGCCTCAGCCCCTTCCCAACAGCCCTTACTGGCTCCCCCTACCCAGGCGGATGGCGGCCAGCACGGGATGTCCAAAGCCCAGCAGATGCCCATTCTCCACAGCCACAGCCCGTCTCAGCCCGACATCGCCCTGCACGCCCGCCCCGCCTCCAGCTCAGTCACAGGTAACCTGACTCCTCACCTGCCCCCCAAGGCCTCACTTTTTGCTGATATCATCCCGCATCATCAGAGTTGGTTCAACTTCCTCTTGGTACTATTTCGGTACTTTATATTAGTTTTTTTATATGACTCATATAAGTGTACACATATGCACATACAGCAGTGGAGTCTGTGGGGCCCCCCGAACAAAAAGGAAGTCAAGCTAATGTCAACAAAACACAAAGGTTAATAAGACTGTTAATATTGCTATGTATTGACCTAAATACAAATATATTTTGTTGTGTGTGTAAAAATTTTGATTTGATTGCACATTTCGACCAGGTCGTATTCTGGGGGATGTAAATTTGAATCTGGACGATAAGGCAGCTATAAAAGCCAGAGGATTATGGGAAGACTGGCATCTACGTCAACTTATAGACCATCCCTCCAGGACAAACCACGTATCAGGTAACTACAGTTTGTGCAAACGGAAACTCCTTGTTGTTGCCGCTCTGCTGTGTGTGTGTTTCATTCATCATTAGGACTGGAAATAATGATTTGAAATGTAGACTTCTCTGTGCTGTGTGTGTGTGTGTGTGTGTGTGTGTATGTGAGGTAGACAAAGAGTAAATACTAAATGGAAACCTCTAGTTAAGTAGCTATGCACACGCCGCTACAAAGGAGTCATATTACAGCCTGCATGACAATTACCAGTGTTTGCCATCCTACCATATATCCATTATATCTACACTGTCAACCATAAAGTTGGAATCAAATATTTGTATTAAAAGGACAACACAGCGAATGTCTTGCCTTTTATAGCACAAAAACAATTTCACTCGGTATGTAATTACTGCACCTGGTCAAAGGTGATTACTGAAGTGTATAAATAGGAATGCAGATTATTCCAACTTTATGGGCAACAGTGTATATATTGGTTTGCTGTTTGTCTGTGTTTTCATCATTGTTTAAAGTGTTGCCTTTGACGTATCATTGATTTAGTAGTGTTCGCTGTATTGTACTGTTTGTTAGAGAGAAATGCTGATAACTTGCATTCCTCATACAGCCCTTCTTTTTAGATGCGTTGGTATGATTAAGTTACTTTACACTTGAAGTCCTTTACTTTTTATTTGTCATTTCTAAATATCTCAATTGATGCCCGTACCTCTGATTTGTTCACAGTGATTTAAATAGAATGAATCAGTGAAGTGAAATCAAATGAAAGGGTAATCCAATTTAATTATCAGACAAATAACTACTGTTTATACACACGCATGAAACCCTACATGTATGTATTTTCCTCTCCATGATGTTATGGTCTTCATTTTTTACACTTTTAGTATTTATATCTAACTTTGTATTTTCTGACGCATTTGAAGGGGAATTTTGAGTCATTTAAAAATGTAACCCCTTGATGATAACTTATTGCAATCATGTGCTTGTCTTCACTTTTGCACTCATCAGGTGTGGCGCTGGCCTCCAGAACAGGCAACCTCAACACCTCAGAGATCATCACCCCCACTACGCCCACCTCAAGCAGCCACAGCCGGCTGGGCGGCGCCCCCACACCTCACCTCATCTCAGGGTTAGCCTGCGGCGACAGGATGGAGCCTGGGAAAAACAATGGGGGCCTCGTGGGACTCCTCGGCCCGCCTCCAAGGGAAGAGCGAGGGCGTAAGAAGATCAAAGCAGAGAATGGGTCTTCTCTTTTAGTGGTGCCCTACCCAATCCTAGCCTCAGGCAACGACCAGTCCTGTGTCACCATTACTGCCAAAGAGGGAAAAACCTACAGGTAAGAAATGACCATTTTGAAAGCAGCCACTCTCACTACAGAGTGTCATGTTTCTTCCTAAATAATAATGGTGTCAGCCAGTATTATGTATACAAATAAATATAACCGGTTCAGTGCCTTGCAGTCCAGTAGATACAGCAGGTTTAAAATCTCCCTCTGTACTCCTAAAAAAGGAGGAAATACAGTGACCCACAAGAACAATGGTTAAATCTACAGAACAGAATCAAACAGAATACAGTATAACTTAATGTTGATAACACGTTGATGATATGTGAGTGCTGTCCTTACAGCTTCATGAATTGATAAGGTTATTTTGTCCGCCCGGAACCTCTCACCATTATTGACAGTGCACAGATGTGCTAAGAGGAAGCAAACCTCTTAAAAACTCACGGGCCACAGTTTTGGCCAGTAATGCTGCTGGGAAGACAAATCAGCAATTCAGCAGCGTGCAACATTTACAGAAGGCACCATGTTTCCTCTGCATCCTCTGGTCTCTCTGTGCGTCTGCTTTACGTGTGTCTCCTGTCTGTGTCGATGTGTTCTTGACGCAGGTGTAAAGTTTGTCCGCTGACCTTCTTCTCCAAGTCAGACATGCAGATCCACTCCAAAACGCACACAGAGGCGAAGGCTCACAAGTGTCCTCACTGCACTAAGTCCTTTGCAAACGCATCGTACCTGGCCCAGCACCTGCGCATACACCTGGGCGTCAAACCTTACCGCTGCTCCTACTGTGAGAAATGTTTTCGCCAGCTCTCACATCTGCAGCAGCACACCAGGTCTGATCTCTGCACTCATCGCAGCGTGTTCGCAACAGTCGTCGTTGTAATTTTGTTGTTATTCAGCCAAAGCTATCATGAGCAAAAGTATATTCTGATGTGCAGCATCAATCGTGCTTCAATAACATTCTTTATATTCTTAGATGGAGCCGCCCACTATGATGTGCGGTTGCCTAATGAGCATAAAAATAGTAAGATGTGGTGTAATATGATTGGAGTACCAATGATTAATGCCACATACTTAATAATAATCATTTGTTCTTTAAATCAAAGAATACAAAATGTGCAGTGTTTTAGCAGGTTTTTGATATTTCCTCAAATTACTTATATATACTCCATTATATCTCAAAAACAAAATTACCTGTATCATTTAACACAACTATAAGTGAGAAACTGTAAATTTGAACTGGTAATTTGGGTGAATGTGGTGCAGCAGTGGGAACTGATGCTTCAGGTTGTTGTGTCTGGTCAGTTAGTGAGGAGCACGCACAGTTTGTTTCGGATTCTTCTGAGAACAGCTCTGGTCCCTTGAGTAGTTATAGTTTAATTTTTTCATTTGTATTTTAGCTTCCTTTCTGACCGGTTTGAAAAGAGTTTTGGTCGGCTAACGTTTGTGTTGTTTTTTCTCGTTTTAGAATCCACACAGGCGATCGGCCATATAAATGTGCCCATCCAGGGTGTGAAAAAGCATTTACTCAGCTATCTAATCTTCAGGTAAACATTAACTGCTTTACTCCGTGTTTTACCACCATGATCCTCCACAGCTTGCATGGATTTTTGTCAAGACTGTGATCTTTTGCCGACCTGCTTGACTCCGGTGATTTATTTCTTTTCCCAGTCCCACCAGAGGCAGCACAACAAAGACAAGCCCTTCAAATGTTCCAACTGTTACCGTGCCTATTCAGACTCTGCCTCACTGCAGATCCACCTGTCTGCACACGCCATCAAAAATGCCAAGGCCTACTGCTGCAGCATGTGCGGCAGGGCATACACCTCGGTGAGTTGGAGATCCAAGTTACATTTTCTAATCTGAATCTGAACTGCAGCGAAGATGTCTGATCCTTTTGTTTTGCTTTGTTGTTTTTTTATCAGGAGACATACCTTATGAAGCACATGTCTAAACACACAATGGTGGAACACGTGCTTTCCCATCATTCCCCTCAGCACAGGACAGAGTCTCCCGCCATCCCTATACGGATCTCCCTTATCTGAGCTCCACACCCGTCTCCCAAAGACGTATCCTGTGATATTTGCGCTCCTCTGATAGACTGATCCTAAAAACGGCTTTTGGAAATGTGCCAGATTGTTACAAGTATCTTGTGAAGAGGTGCTCTTTTAATGAGCATATCCACCTTTCCTTTCTTGCTGGCCAGATAGTATTCGGGGACATCCAAAGATGACTTCTCAGCACTTTCGGGCCTGGAACAGACATGCCTAAAGATTTCTTTTTCTATGTGACTTCAGAGATTTAAAAAAAAGTATTGCTCGGGCAGCTACATGGAAAATCTTTTTAAACTTTTGTTGTAATTACATTGTCTTTTTTATATGGTCATATACTTTCTTTACTGAAGTCTTTGCAAAGATGAATATATTTGCATCAAAAATAGTCTTCCTTTAGCTGGGTTGCCAAGTGAACATAAAGGTGAATGCTTATTTAAAGTGTATTCATGTATATCGTACCACTTTTTATGTCAGTGTTTGCAATGTTTCACCAATCACCATGGCCATAATGCGCACACAGATAATGTGTCAACCTCTGTATTACAGTAATTTATTTGCCCTCTTGCCAACGTCACCCTGACCAGAATGTGTGACTCCGAATTAGACGGAGGGTTGTGTTTTCTTCTACATATATTTTGTAATGTTATAAAATATGCTCAAGGCAGTCTTTGAGCATAACCTGGACAAGTTTAAAAAGTGCTTTGGGGCTCCTAAAACATAGGAACTGTTGTAGTGTTTAATAAAAAGACACAAACCACTCAAAAACTGAACAGAATTTTTTATTGATGCAATAAATGTGAGATCATCTGCTTTCAAGTACAGAACGTGAGTAATGTCAAAGTAATTCAAAGACCCCTTAACCTATAATAAGTGATATGCAGTATTAGACTGAACAACTCACAGAACTTGTTTGTCTGCTTTGAATTTGACTGGGTGTGTAAAACAAGTAGTGACAAGGCTGAAACATAACACCACCACTCTGCTGCTGCCGCTCAAACAAGTGTGTTACCTCCCTGGAAAACAATAACGGGTTCTGGGTTTTCAGCTGTAACGTGTAACCGAGGCATCCCACTCGTTTTATAAATGAAGACTTTGCCATTTTATATGCATTCAAGCCTTAACTTTGTTACAACTCTAGGGTCCACGCTGTTGTTTTATCACTTTACATTAGCCTTTTATGTCACCGCATGATATATACTGTAAATAAACTGTAACTGTCAACCTGTTTTATAATAAATCATTCTATAATTACAGGTAATGGTTGTTTTTTGTTTTCCTGGTTGCACGTAAACAAGTCAAAGTTTGCTAGTTAATGCTTTCACACGTGTTTTTATTGAGTGGTGGAAACTACAACCTACTTTTTCAAACATGTTAAGCAATTCACACCTTCTGTTAGCAAAAGTACTGTGATGCAAAACAATATAAACAATCTGACAAGACAATGAATGCTCTTTCATCCACCTTCTTACTGCTACTGAAGAAAATGTCAGTATTTAGACACCACAGGTTTTGGGTTACTCAGGAAGATGTGATGCAAGGCTGCTGACTAGACATGCCTCTTATTATTTTTATTATTATTATTATTTCTTCAATTTACTGTTGTGATGAGAGACAAACGAGATGGTTATGTGCCACTGCTGTCAGCAGGCAGCTGTTTCCAGCGAAAAACCTCTAAAAACCCACTGTACACCACCTTCTTAGCGCCGAACAGCAGGCAGACACAGTTAGCGACTTGCTGGTGAACATAGTGGAGCATTTAGCAGCTAAAGAGGCAAATATTTCTTTCAATAGTTGGCGGAGACCAAAAACAGAGGAAAAAGAGAGTGAATATTGGACTTGAACTCATGAGTTGGCCAGAAATACGAAGCCAAATGAATGATAATGTTGCTCCCACTGGGCAATTTGAGGGGGGGTGCCATCCCCCTTGTTAGCAAAATGACCTAAATGCATCCCCCTTTTTAACCTGCCACGCTCCTCTGCATCCCCCAGTGGCACAGAGTGCGGTGGGCAGATTGGTTGTTCAGATGAATATTTTAGTCTAGTTTGCCTGACTAACTGACCCTTTATCTGTCCCTATTCCTTTCTGCAAGTTAGAATTTGTGGCCCCGACCAAGGCTCAGAAATGTTAGTTGTTGTGTGTCTAATCTGAGCCTGCTGGTAAATCAGGGAATTTAGATTAAAACAAGAACAAATGAACACATAGCAAACAGAAATGGAGCTTTTGACCTCTAATGGGCTGAAAGACAAAGGCATAAAATACTATTACCTAACCTCAGTTTTTGCTGTCTTATTTTGAATTGTATTTGATTATTTGATTATACGATTATCTTGTAGTTTTTGATCTCATGTCTTTGTATAGAACCTGTCAATTTGCATATTTGGGCGTAATTTCTTAGAAATAGCACTTCACATCACTGGGTTTTGTTTTACTCTGCTTAATGTGTTTGTTCCTAATTTTTTCAAACTTCCACTTCCATTAACTGCCATATGATTTGACCTGAGACCTTGACTTGAAACGTGTATGATCCACCACAGTCGAACACACAGCTGTTGTTGTTCTGAGGCAACGTAGTGCAGATTTTTATTTCAATCACTTACAGTCAACTACATTACCATGGAAATAAATCAATTATTCATAATACAAATGTAGACCCAATGATCATTGTTTGCTAATTGATGTTTATAGAATCTGGGAAAATAATGAAATGCACATCAGGAAATAGTAATATAATGTATAATATGACTCTGCTAAAACTTTAAAATAACACTGGTATAATCCTTTAACTTGCAAACAACTGACAGAACAATATGAGCGACTAATGGTGGAATAAATGTTCATATCCTTTCCTTTTAGTAAGCAACAGCGTCAATACAACAATGTCAACGCACTCCATTATAAATGAAAGTATAGTAGTAGTATCAGTAGTATCAAAAGAAAAAGCACTCATTCTGCCGCACAATGTCCTGTGACTGATAAATTACTATCTGACATTATTAGGTAAACACTGACGCATTGGCGTGTAGGCAGCATTTTACAGGTGTAGCTGCTTGAGGGGGAGCTACTTTTAACTTCATTATATACAGTTCAGCAGTTTAGCCCAGTGGTTCCCAACGTAGGGGTCGCGCCCCTTCAAAGACTCACAAGATCAATCTGAGGTGGCACGAGATGTTTGATGAGAGAGGAAAGAAGAAAAAACTTCTGTGACACAAATCCTTATTTTACTTTTTTCTAATCTTTGCTTTTTTGTGAAGTTTTGTGGATGATTTGACCTCTTTGACCCAATGTATGAGTTTCGTTTATAACAATTTTTCGTATTTAACAATAATGTTACAGTTTTTACAGCAGTGTGTAAACGTGCAAAATGGAGTGCAAAAACGTTTTGGTGGTGGTTGAGTTTGATTGAAAAAACTGATTTGAAAGACAATGAATGCTTTTTTTCCCCACATTGACTGCGGTTGTGTTGTCTGTGAAAAGGAAAAAAAACTGTAACAGATTTATGTATATTTATATTTACATTCAATTTTTATCTTGCTTTTGCTTTGACTGTTTTTAAAGGTGCTATATGAATAAAGTTATTATTACTGTTGTTGTTGTTGTTGTTATTTGTGTGAGTGGTGATTCAGTGTCACATCAGAACAGATCACTTAATGAAACTATTAAAAAGCTTTCAGGGCAAATAGGTTTATGCAGTGCCACACCTCCTCACGGAATCAAAGGTAAACTTCTGTTTGCGCCACATATTACTTCTGTGATAGCGATGATAATGATTGAGGTCTTAAGATTTTACTCCCGACGGTGTTACAGCTCCTTGTGGTGCATTAATGACGGCACCATAAATAGCCACACCCATGCCTAATGACATCTTTAAGTCTTTGGCTGTGGTTTTCTCAAACCGACTCGTGAGGGAGGCAGAAGTATTGTTAGTCAAACAAATGATTAAGTAGGCGTCTACATTCGAAAGTCTGACTCGTGCACGTGAGAGTTGTCTAACGATGGCGATTTATTAAAGAAAACTAAAGAAAAACAATCTAAACCATCCAAACAGAACCACCCGTACGCACAGCTTTATAGCAATCTGAGGAAAACATGTGCATGTTCGTTTGTGCGCACAAAGAGATTTAGTCGCGCATCTACACAGTTTTACGCATCTTGTATGGTATGGAGCTAAATTAAGGTCATAAGTTTTGTTCATTCGAAAAAAAAATGTTAATCTGAAAGTTCAAGTTTTGATGTTGGAGTCTGAAAAATGTAGTGATGTATTCAAAATAAAAATAAGTGTATGAAAAGTTTTTTCGGATTGAATATGATTTTTGATTCAGCTCTAGAATTGATTTGAAAAAATAAAAAAATTTCAG
>JAVQJD010001428.1:0-35095 GCA_036023655.1 Nannoperca australis
AGAGCATTCAATCTAAGAACAGATTATCTTGTACATGATCAAATACAATACATTCAAACTACAATACAATTCCACTATAATATCGTACAATATGCTATACTTTATAGAAACAATGTGTCATTTAAGTGCTGTTGCATTCCCGGAACAAATTAGTCTTTAGTCTTTTCTTGAAAGTGGCCAGACAGTGTTAAAATGCTTGAAAAGGTGTGTATGGAGCTTGTCACCTGAGCACCATGAGGTTCTGGACCATCTCTTTGCCCAGGTAGTGGTCGATGCGGTAGATCTGGTCTTCTGTGAACAGCGAGGACAGGTGGGCTGACAGTTCCTGTGAGCTCTGGAGGTCACGGCCAAAGGGTTTCTCAACAATTACCCTCTTCCAACCTCTGTTTGACAAACATAGCTGATTAGAATAATGTGATCAAATAAACCAAAAAGAAACATTGGTTTTTGTGGACTTTTGTGTATAACAGACCCTGACTTGGAACTCATGCAGTGCGTACTGATGTTTGTGCTGACATGGTGGTAGACGGTGGGTGGCAGAGCCAAGTAGAAGAGTCTGTTGGCTTCAGCTCCACCAGGCAGAGACGACAGGTGAGCGTTGAGCTGAGCGAAAGAGCTGTCGTCGTCATACCTGCCTCTAAGGTAAGAGTTCTTACTGAAGAAGGCTGAGAGACACTCACTCTCTTCATCAGTGACCTGAGGGAAATGTTGAACAATGATTCCTGAAAACACACCCCAAACAATCAACAAGCTTGTCCCAGAGCCTTAGACGTACTACCTTCATATGAGGCAGGCATGCTGTCTTGATTTCCTCCACAGTCAAGTTAGACCGAGCAAAACCCACAAAGTATGTGTCGTCTGGGAGCAGGCCATCTCTGAATAGCCACCTAAAGAACGAAGAGAGGTAGTCAAAACCGGTAATACAGAAAACTGGCCAAGGGTCAAACTCCTCATAATACAAAGTGACCAAACAGCTTTAAAGCAACTCTTTCTGTGAGATTGCAGCAGTTACTTACTCACCATAAAGTTGGATAGATCTTCTTTTTAGCAAGATCGCCCTACAGTACAAATAAGAAAGACAACTGATCATGAACCTCTACTGATAATCACTGTAACTGAAAAGAATCAGTCGAGAGTCCAAAGAGCAGGTAAACATTAAAAATAAGTGGTCACCGTATTGTAGAGCCGGTGGATCTGTTGAGTAATCTGAGAAATTTAATCACACTCTCTTTGCAGGACTCTGAGACTTTATGTAACAAGATATATTAAAAACCTCTACAGAACTAGATTTTAGAACATGTCCTGGGCACAAGTCCAAAAACAGTCTGACAAAATGTTTTTGCTCCAAATTTATCCCCTTCTTTCAGTGCTTGACAAAGGAAAAAGTAGACGCAGTCAACATGTGCTCATTCCTCGGCTTTCATTCTCCGATTACCACCCTGCAACATTTCCCAGTGAATTATTCTCCTGTGAGGCTTTGTGTCAACTCTGTTGTCCTGCTGTCGCAATCAAGTGTCTTTTCAAACTGTCTTTTTCCATTGTTTGTAGTTTAATGCAGACAAATCTAGATGATTGAATTGAATTCAGCAAACAAGACAGCTTGTAAACAAGGCACTTTTTAACATCTAAAACATATTTCTACAGATCAGGTCAAATTGTGTTAAAGGGAAATGTATCCGTTGTAAGTTTAGAATAGAGGAAACTGAGGTTATTTGTGTCCTGTTGTAAGAGATTCAGAGGTGGTACTCACAGAGGCTCCCAGGATAATGAATATGTGTGTGTTGGACTTCCTGGACTGCTCCTCTCCATAGAGCTCCCTCCTGAGCTGTCCAAAAACCTCAGAGCGAGTCAAAGCCTCAGTGCTCATCTTGTGGTCCATCTGGTCCCAGCCTGTCCCTGCTGTGGTCTCTCATTTACCAATGGCTTCATGGTGCACACACAGTATGGTGAAATGTCATCGTCATTCTTGCCTTGCAGAAAAGCTCAGCAAGCTAATGCTGCCACCTATTGTTGCAAAGAAATAATGCCTTAATGTCACTGCTTCCTCATGCTTTGAACTGTTCGGAACCTCTGCACTCCGGCCCCTGAAGTCTAGCAGGTTGGGGGTATGGAACGACTCGAAGGCATGAAATCCAATCTGCACATGCTAACAGATCAGGTTTGGCAACTTGAAGAAATCCTGTCCATTCTCTAACTCACATTTCAGGTCAATGCAGACGAGGCTGAAAGCAATTGGCAGGAATGTCTCTCCCTCCTAAACCACTCCTTGAAAAAAATCTTGTGCAAACATTAACAGGTGCCTCTGACTGAGAAAGTGTTGATACTTTGTTGCAGAAAGAGTCCTTATCAGAACATAATCTCTGGCGTCGTAGTTATTGCAGGATTATAAAAATGAGTCATCAGGTTTTGTCCAGGCATCTTCTAAATCCAAATTATGTAATATCTGTACCTTCAGTAACCACCACAGAGTCTCGAGTTAATCATTCTTTCGGGATATTGTACACTCTGTCAATCAATACCGACCATTACTCGGTTAAAACAGAGAAGAAAATTCTAGTACTAAGAAAAGATTAGTACTGTACACTTATAGTAGTACAATTAAATCAGAATATATCAAAGCTGTTGGTGACAACTCAAATATTTAACTATTTAGCCTAAAATGCCTTTCTAGATATGCTGGAAAAACAAATAAATAAATAATACAAACAATCATTAATCTGCCACAATAAAGATGAATTTTAATTTAAAAAACAGACATCTCTTACTCTTTACCAAGACTTGTGCATATGGTCACATTTCAACATTCATTTTCAGACAAAAAACAACCAGTCACTAAAAACTTCTTTCCCAAGCTGGAGTGTAAGATCACCACAGTTGACTGCCATTGTCCCACGGTCAAGCTGCCACTCCTGAATGCAAATCCAAACCCAACCACCTTCAAATGTCTCCTGAGTTTCCACCATAAATACATTTAAAAACAGGTTAAAGCCAACCCGAGCATCTTCAACAGATGTGACTTCTGTCCTCCATCTTTAACTGTCCACTTAAATGCCAAATGCCCCAAGCTCCACAGCACCTTCTGGACCAATGTTGAGTTGGCTCCTCGGAACAGAGTCTGAAGAAGAGGACACAAGGTGCCAGAGGTCACCTGATGGGTAACAGGGAGGTCAGCTGAAAGTCCAGTGCTGATAGAGGTCAGCAGCATTACAGTGCTCCATCTGAACCTTGCTTCCTATTAGCTGTAAACATTGCCCACTACTGGGATTCTTCAGAAGATTTTCCTGCAGGAGCATCAAAAAAAGAAGAATTAATACAAAAGCCAAAATAAATATGAACAACACTTTAACTATTCCTTTGACCATTCTATGCTGAATAAAAACATAGAGGAAAATATGCTTATTCGCTTCCTAGCCAAGAGTTAGATAAATTGATCAATGGCAGCTGGTTACCTTAGCTTAGCATAAAGTCTGGAAGCAGGGGGAAGCCAGGCTCTGTCTGATGTAAAAAAATCCACCTACCAGTACCTCTAAAGCTCAAATTCATTTTTAAAAAACTTTTGTTAATTTACGTATTTCGTATTTTACGTATTATTGTATAAACAAAAAATTGTGGTTTTATGGGGCTTATGTGCCAGGCTTGGTGTGTGACTTCTTGGAGTCTCTGCAAGTTGCCTCACGCTGACAACACGCTAAACACACTAGTTTCTAGTGTTTAGGCTAAGCTATAACTAAACTAACCAGCAGCTAATTGTACCTTTATATTTAGCAGACAGATGATATCCATCTTTTCATCTAAAATCGGCAAGAAAGCACATAAGCGTACGTCGAACATTTCCTTTAAGTCTGGCTCCAAGTGCTCCTCACCTCTGTAAAGACCCACTCCTGTTGTGGTGCCAAACTGGTGCCCTTCCCCTTTAGCTGGCATAGCTCGATCTTCACTGGGTTTGGCTGAGGCGTGGCATGAAGACATAGCTGCTTTCCAATGTTATGACGCAGCTCCTTATGAGCTGTGTATTCAAAGTACTAGAAGAGACAATCATCCAATCAGAGACCCTGTCTGTCCCAGAGAACATCACATTTCTAGTTCTTAATTCCTTATGTGTGAATCAGAATCATTGTACCTGGTTCCCTCCCATGTTGTGACACTGGTACATGATCACAGCTTTACCTCCATCGTTGCTCTCTCCAACATCAAGACAGGTTTTAGATCCTAAGTTTTTAATCTGGTGCAGACACAAAATAACAGTAAGATACAGCCACAGTTTTGCAACATGTCCAGTGTGTTGGATCGTTGATATCTACATACAGACAAAAGGAAACATGACTCACTGCTCCAAATTTTTCTGGGTTTAAGTCAGGAACGAAAGCCTCTGGGTAGATTGTGTTTAAGAACCAGGTGAAGTTCTTGCACTGAAGACTCTCTCTCAGTTTCAAACGATCAGTGATGTCCCCATACTTATTCTATAAAACAAGACATGGGGGTGTATTTAGAACTCTAAGAAAAAAGAAACTTAGTTACATTATCATATCAATTTGTTGTGGCAAAGAAAGTCTAGTCAAAATGTGGTGAAAGAAGGGTGATAAATGCCTTTGTATCCATGTGCATGCAACATTTGAGCATAGTTACTCCTATCAGCAGGTCACACTGACCTCACTGGCCATAATTGCAGCATTCTTGTTGCGGCGGTAGTAGATCTTCTTGTAGTCATCCATCCAGACCTCAGCCAGGCGCACTTGGTTGCGAGTGATGACCTCTGTGCCCTTGGGGAAGGTGTGGGGGCTCTTGGTGCGGAAGACATGGCCCACCACAGAACAAGGGATGATCTCCAGCTGACCCCCGCACTGCCACACCTGTGAATCACATTTGACACAGGCAGAAATTCAGACTCTAAATTGATAACGACAGGGAGACTTACTAAGTTATATGTGAAACTTTGGGAGTATAGATAAAGAGACTGACCCTGAATGACATCTCCACATTTTCACCACCCCAGATCTCCATCTTGTCATCGTATGTTCCAATGTGTTCAAAGTACTTCTTGGAGATTGAGAAGAGACCTCCGGCAAAAGTTGGTGTTCTGAAATGTCCATAGGCAGATACAAAAGCCTTAGACACTTAAATGATTCAGGATTTCCTAAGTGATGCCAACATGAGCCTTCTTACTTTACAGGGTAGGTTTCATCCTTGCGCAGCTTCTTCGCATCCTCAGGGATCTGCTCCCAGCCGAAAGTCAGGCTCCAGTCAAAGTTACCTCGGTTGAAAGCGCGGTTGGTGGCAACAGGCTTGTTGAACTCAAAGGTGTTGAGGTCAATGGTGGTGATCTCTGGACTAACCACGGCAGTGGGTTCCTCAACAATCCGGGCCAACAAGGGCTCTAGCCAACCATGGAAACACTCACCTAGAAGAGGAAGGAGAGAAATATCACTTTATATCTACTTCTTAACATCAGTCACATAAAAAAAGAACTAAATAAATGATTTACTGCCACCAATCAGTTCAAGGTGTAGAGAATTATTCATCTCAATTTTCAATGATGTGCAACCTCACCAAGTCACGATATACTGTTGGCAGAACTGGTGGGGTAGATATAACCCCCCCCCCAGACTATCTAAATATTCAGGGGGGAAAAAACGAATGTTAATAAAAGTAACTCTACAAAAAGAGGGCACAACTGGACCTAATCATTGCCAGTTACTGACGCTGATTGCAGGTGGCTGAAAATGGATTATGATGTTGTCACGCTGCAAATTGTTTAAAATAGGTTTGGTGCTACACTTTCCACCACAAACAAATCCCAACAACAATGGAAGTGAAGTTCTAATTTGCCCCAAAACATGGATAAATATTGGATGGACCGGCCTTAATATTAGGCAAAACTTCATCCAAAATTGTGCCATAATATGGCGCAAACAAACTATTTAGAGATATAAGACATATGACATGCTTTCTTGTTGTAGTATGAATTAAGGATGGGAAACCCATAACCTTGGAAGTGCTATTGTCCAAATGAGCTTCACACAGCTGCTTAAAATGGCCATTGTGGCATGTGTGTTTTCTCACAGTGTGCGTCGAGAAAGGTTAGCACTTCGCCCTGAGCGATACTGGCACCCAGCAGCCTGGCAGTGATGAGGCCCTTCCTCTCCAGCTGCCTCACAACGCGGACAATCTTCAGCTGACGCACATATTCCTCCAGTTGGCTCTTCAGGTGCTCTGAAGGAATAAAAACAACATTATCATGCAGGTCTAGTCAGACAGACTTTAAACTTACCACCAGAAGTTGTTAGTGAAACAATTATTTTCAGCCTGATATTTAATTAAGCGGTTCGCTGCCCCTGAGAAGAGCAAGTTAAACGATCATCGTATTTATATCGGTGAGGCCGCTGCTAGAAGAAACCGCAATGAAGTGGAACCGTTGCTGTTAAAACTGGGTCACACTTCCCTTCTAAGCACGTATGACTGCAATACAACCCACACATTTGTCATAAGATTCTGCTAAATGAATCCACCAACCACATGTCTAAACATTGTGATGAATAGCTGCTCCGGAAGAAAAAGAAAAAAAAAAAAAGGGGAAGTTTGGGTACAGTGGGAAATGCATAAAAATAGCTGGGTGTGGTGGCACAATAGTTTTTAAACAGATAACTGACAAAGATATTTCAAGGTCAGCCAATATGTAACGGAACACCAATAAATACTAAATGCTGCAGTATCCACTGTAGTAAACTGGCTCTGAACTTTAGATTAGATTCAACTTTATAGTCAATGAACACAATATGTACCAGTACCTGCAGTTTAGTATCTATCCAGAGTATGCAAATCATACCAAAAGATAAACTAATGCAGAAAAAACAACAACTATGGAGTAGGGACAGTAGTCTTTTCCCCCCCCGAAATGTAACAATTTCCTGTATTAAAATACATATTTATAGACAGCTCAATCAAGTTTCCACACTGAAGTTACGGCACATTGTGGACTTGTGGACGTACCCATTATAAATGACGCAGGGTCATTCGCATTTATGACACCGGTAACTGTTGTCTCCCTCCATATCACACTCAAAATAAGTGTTATCTGCTATTTGTAAATCCCAACTGGCCTGTTGCTGCAAGCTGCATAAAATCCCAAGCCAACGTTGTGTTGGGTGATCTTATCTAGGCTCACAGCTTCCAGTGACTGGAATGCTGCCCTCAATACTTCTGAGGGTCAATTTAATTAATACATTACTTATAACTTGAGACTTCATCATTTCATTTACATCATGTTTTCTGCTTATACCCTAATTAAGAAATAACCCACCAGAGCTTCCTGGTGATTATTAATATCCGTTTAAAAACATCTCTTTACTTAAATAAAACGGCACTACTACATGAAGGGCATTTTATGCAGTGAATCCATTTTCACTGCTTTTCCTCTCCTTTAGTGTAGCACTGACAGTTCTCTACCAACTCTGCATGTCTGCAAAACATTTAAAGTACAATCACCTTATTGAAACACCTGAACTTACAAATCTGTTCCTCACTCAGTGCCTGAGCAGAAATAAGAATGCATTCCGTGAAAACTGAACTCTTAGCCTCTCTGTCACGCAGCTCTTATCAACTATGTTTTGTCATTAGTGTGTGTTTATATTTTTCACACCTGCAACACTGGCGTCATCTACCAAGATGATCTCTTTGAGCAGGATGGCGGGGGATGTGTGCAGGACGCTGTAGACTGTCCTGAGGAGGGTGGACCAAGCCTCATTGTGGAAGACAATAATAACGCTGGTGGTAGGCAGAGGAGGACAGCGAGGAAACTTCCTGTCCACGCACCTGAGCAAGGTGAGCCACGTCAAACACAAAGAGGGACAAAGACAAAGAAGTGTGTGAGAGCGAGAGGCATATCTGATGAAATGAAAGTCACAGAAGGTTTTGCAGTGCCACGTATAACAGACCACTGTTTGTAGAGATTCAAGGTCTGCTCACTAAACACAGCCATAAACAAACAATCAGCTCATTTAAACAGACACTTGAAAGCTCTGCCAAAGAAATAGCCCAAAACCTGTCACGTCAGGTTGGACAAACGTTTACAGTGAGTGAAAGTATTTACAACAACACAGATAATGCCTCAGTCTTAATTATTCAGGAAACTGACATGAGCATGCTGCTATGCTATTTAACTAAGTGATTTTCCGGGATAATGGAGAGAGCGATATGAAAATTGCATGTAAATAATTTATCACTGTGAGCACGACCCCAGCTGAAACCCAGGGTTTTACCTGGCTGCTGTGTACATGTGAGCACACGTGTTGGAAAACAGTGATTTATCCAAGATTCTGATCATTTAGACAACATGTTCTTACTCTGGAGGCCTTGTGTCATCCCCAAGACTACGGCTGAGCGAGATGTGGTCGCTGGCAAACTGGTTGAAACAGTGACGTATCATACCCGCCTCCTTCTCCTTCTCCTCCTCTGGGGTCATGTGGTCTTTATGGAATGCCTTTCCATCAGCCCCGAGGCTTTTGGGAACCTGAGGTGGTCTCTCCAGGTGAGGTCTGAGATCAGCCTGAGTGTAGAATCCAGAGGGGCAGTTGACGTCCTCGGTGGGCTGCTGCAGTACTGGCGGTGGCTGTGGAGCTCCAATCTGGAAGCCGATGTTGTTGACAGCGTCTCGGACCATGACCATCACCTTATCCTTCTTGTCCACCAGCTCCTTAAACCAGGGGTCACTAGCAGCAGGCGAAGAGCCTACATCCCTCTGGAGAACCACCAGGACCACCATGAAGAGAGTCCCCCCTAAGAACACCAGCTTCAGGGGGGACATTCGTCGGCGGAGGAACAGGCGCATGTTTTAGACCGAGTGTCGTTCTCAAGGCTGTTGAAAACAGAAAAAAACAAAACCAATTCCCCAGAAGCTGGCTGCAAAATGTTTGCGCATGCTATGCGAGGCTTTCAGCCAAGCTCTGAAAAACACACTCCTCTGTAACACACACCTGCCTCTAAACATTCAGCGAGTTATTCCTGAAAAGAATTATAAAGAAGCCCTCCCTTAAACCAGTTTGTGCGTCTCTGCAAGTGTCATAGCAGCAGGCAATCTAGCCAATCTCGTTTGCCGTCTCTTTAGCGAACAGTCCCACAGGGCGGTTGGAGAGAGCAGGGAGGTGGAAAGCGTGAACAAACACACCACACCTCTCAGTAAACACCTGAATTCACCTGCTCTGGCCGCAATCCTCCAGGACCCACGTGGCAGCAGGTGGGCCCTGCAGTGCTGCTGGCTCAAGGTGCAACGCTTATTCATCAAACACACCTGTTAAGTGACACACAACATCTTGCTGAGACACCTGCTCTAAAAAGGCACCCAACCGATGATGACCAGCTGTCATTAGCTGGAAGTCAGAGTTTGCTATGTGGCGCATGACAGGACCGTAACTTCAACCAAGCCCTAGCTGGCACAATAAGAGGCCGTTTCCTGATGCGAAACCGGATGTGATTGCAACGTGGGACATGTACGTGTCCTTAGGTGATCACTGTTCAGTTACAGACTCACTCTTACTTGGTCATAAGTAATTTACTCTATGCTCAAGTCAGCCTCCTTCATAATTGATTCAAGAGGTGGTTTTGGTGTTCCACAAAAGGGAAACAACCACAGTCTGCTTTGCATTTATCTCTGATGAGCAAACGGTTAGTCCGGTTTGTTATCACCACCACAGTTAGACAAAAGAGGAGGAGGGCAAAATATGTAATCAGACAACTTTAACAATTAAGGACATTATGCCGGCTTGTAAATCTAGTTTGACTGCTAAATATTATGTCTTATCAGGCCAACTTTTAGTATTTTTGAGGACCGGACTTGTGCTTGTCTGAAACACCCTTTTATAAATTAAACAATCATTTAAACACATTTCTGCACAGCACTGACTGAGTACTGACAACAATCACTCAGCTGCTACACAACGCGCTGGGCCGTGACGAAATGAAAGAGGAAGAGTTGTGCGTAGCTGGTCTACTTTCATTCATAATATGTATTGTCATTTAAAGCTCTAAACATCACATTTGTGACGGATGAATAAGATCTGGCTCACAAAGGACACCGAGACGCTACTGGAAGGTGAATATTAAAGGGTTTCTACTGCTCGAAAACGCCGCCACTTACCTAAAACGACCGTGAAGTTGTTGCGTACACCTGTTCCGGTTGAGATATGTTTATTTGTGTGGAAAGTTGCCAAATGAGCACCAATGTGCTCTATCCAGTTCCCTGATGTGGTCAGATGGGAGTTGTGCGCGAACCAGAGTAGAGCAGCTCCTCGGCCCCCCGGTTTTGACTTTGAGCCGAACAGGTGCCATTTGTTGAAATGATTAGTTTGAGCGAGTCCCCTGCTGGTCGCGTGCGTCCTAGACTGAGTCATTTCTGCGAAGCACGTTAAAGGGGGCTTTCACTGAAAACAGAGCACATGATCCTGTATTGAAATGTAATACAATCTGTACCAAAATCTAAACCACATTTTACCCAAATTAGATAAATACATTTTTTTTTAAATGGAAAAACAAAAGAGACATTATTTGGTATATCTACAAAATGTAAAATCTAAAATATTGTAGATATTACGCAGTTATAGAGGTAAGGGATATGAGATACAAAAATCACTCAATCAATCAAAACGAGCCACAAAATCTATCTGGGTTGTTTTACAGACACATTACAAGTCTTTGTATCATGAGTCTATTATAGTAACATTTTTCATCAGGGATTAGGGGGAATTTATGTCGCTTAATTAATGTTCAGCATAGAGTGCTGTAAGTGAACATTGCCATTACCTCAACAGAAATTCATTATTCATGTGCAAGCAATTAAATACTCTCTCCTGTATCACCCTCTTGAAACTGTAGACTGATTTATTCAGAAAAGGAGAAGGAGGCGTCTCTCAGGTTACTGTCACAGGGAGAAATCTTGATTGCAGGCTGCTGATTGACATGGGAGCTAAATTAAAATCAAACAAATAGAGAGCCTCTAAGCAGGCTAAAGCTGTGGTGTGAGATAAACTGTTGAGAAAGTCGTTTTTGTAAAAGAAAGAGTACATTTGCTTTTGATTGTTAGTCCATTGCTGGGGGTGTTTGAAGTCTGTAATATTCACTGACCTTTTCTAAAACAGCAACAATCAATATGTTTTCATTTTTACTCTTTATTTCTCTCAACAGAGCTCAATAAGAACACATTGAAGGTAGGTGGTGCCCTGATTCTCTTTTGTAAAATACATTTGACTGTCATCTCTACTGTAGAGACCCGAGAGCATTAACAGAAATAATAAACCAAATAAACACAATCAATGCAAAAACAGCCATTTATTAATTTCTTATCCAATGGGAAATGAAGCAAATAAATCATTGCACTATTTCTTTAACTCTGCCACTTTTTATAAAAAAAATGCAACGGTGTTTAGTTGACCTTTCATTTTCATTTTAATGACAGAGAGGGATAAGCAAAAGTGAGGATCTTTTTTATAGCCTGTGAAGGCAGCATGGTTAGGCTCAGACAGAAAAGTGAGCATATCAACACCAGGTGTAAAGCTCATCTAAATGTAAAGCACACCTTCACTTTTCAGCAAACATGAAGTCCAATCAATTTGGCCTCTAGTACAACGATTAAGCTCCTTCCTCGGTACCAAAGGCAATGTAAAGACTGGTTTTCTTCAGTAGTAGTTTCATTGTGGACAAAAATATTCACTATTACATACATTCATATGATTATTGTTTCAATTTCATTACAGATTTTTTGGGGGGGGTTCAAGCCTCCATGTGCCAAATACAACCACATACGGTCAAATACTATTGTGTAAAGTTGTGAATATTGGTCCATGAAGTACGCAGACCTTGGAACTGCATAATCTCAAGGCAATACTTGTGAGCAGATGGAGAATTCCTGCATACAGTTAATCCTGAAGTTGTCAGGACAAGTTTCCGTTCCCACAATGTAACACAATCCAAAATACACGTTTTCGTCAGCTTTTGCTTATTTAAGTTGGAATGAAATCAGTCAAAATCACAGTCCAGTAAAAGGCGCTGTAGACATAATTCTCTTCAAATGATCATTTTGACACAAGAAATCAGGAATGGGCACACAACTCAGAGGAATAATATAAAACATGCCTTGTAGCAACCAGTTTGGCAAGAAAGCATTATAAAAACCTCACAGTGAAAAGTTACAGTATGCCCCTTTATAGATAAAGATCAGCATTCAGCTACGTGTGCTCACACCCATACACGCACACTCAAACGCCCATACATACGGTACTCACGCACTATAAAATGTTTCATCAAACAGTTTAACAATCTCTCTTCAGTACGGTGATACTAATGCAACTTTTCTAGCTTCATTTCATACTTCTTGTTTTTGGCTTGAACCAAAAATACATTGCAGGGAGCGAGTAATCAGACAGACATTTCAGTGAACCCCAAACAGCCTTGTGTCCAGACTGTGGCTAATCACAGGCTGGAAGAAACAAAGAAGGCCCTGATAAGAAACACAGAAGTCCAAGCCAAAGTTATTGTGAGTGTTTTCTATCTGCGTATGTGTGTGTATGTGTGTGTTCTCCTTTATGAATAAGCCCACAACAAATAAGTGTTCCTCGCTATCAATGACAGTGACGTTACCGTGGCCTTTGCTGTCAAAAGATTAATAAATTACTTAAGGTTACTGTACTTTTGAACAGAATCGTAAGTGTGTATTTTATATCAAACATTTGTTCTTTGGTCATTTTCATCCTCCATGTTGTCCTTGCATATTTTCTTTTAAGTAATATAGTTTTTTGTGTATATATATATATAAAAAAAAAAACATATATATATATATATATTTATATATATATATGTTTTTTTTTGTAGAAGGTCATCACAAAAATCCATCCGCACGAAAATAAATAACGACTCCAGATGAAATACTTGTACTATTGCTCATAAACACAAGCATAGTCACTTCCATTCTAAGGCAACTGGGCTTCGTGATCACTCGAGCAGCTTGGGAAAGAGCCTTCAGACAAGAACAACTTCCAACACGTGTGCATCTGAGTACGTGACAACATACAGACAGGCCGAGCTCGTCTCTGCTGGCCGCCTCCTGTCCCCAGTGTGTTCGCACCGCGTTTTGGTGCTCATCGGCGAGCTGACCACTCAGTCTCCCTGCAGTCTCTGTCTTGTCAGTGCAGTGGGAGTCACGCTGCAGTCGACCTCTCTGTTGTTAACTGCCCGGGGGACCGCTGGTGAGGAAGTAAGTGGTCATCTCCCCCTTCCCTTTCACCTTGACAACACCTCGACAGTCCAGCTGGTATCCGTTGTTGACCAGCACGTGGTATAAATCAGTGGTCACCTAAGAGAGGACACGGACATTTAATCCATTTCGAAGAAAAACACTGTCAGTCCCAGTTTCACATTGAATAATCTCCCTGAAGTGACTGTGATGAAGGCATAACATTAAGAATGAAATATCAGATATAAATAAGAGTTTTAAAAAGTAGTGCAGTTTGTATAAAATTATTCTGCTTATCTATTAGTGATGAAATATATAGTAAATCGACAGAAAATTAACTCACAGCAATTTTGACAATCAATTTAGTTTAAGTGACTTATTTTTTTAAGTTTTATTAGTTTTATATTATTCATTTATTATTATTCAATTGGATATTTTTGGATTTTGGACTGTTGGTTGAATGAAACAAAACATCTGATGGGCATTTTTCACAGTTTTTCTGACATTTTAGAGACTAAACAATTAATCAATGAATTAAAATAATCAACATATTAACTTAATAATCATTACTTGCAGCCCTTCTATTTATATAGCGTGTACTTTAGAGGGCATATAGATTTGCAGTAGCTCATACTGTACAACAGATGGCAGCATTGTTCTGACTGTAAAGCCAATTTATGGATTTGATTTGGGGCAAAAAATCTCACTACAACTATTAGCTTGGTTGTGATTCTTCACACATTTCAACAACATCTATATATCCATGTATGTGATAATAAATAAGCCTGTGGGCATCTTGTCCTTTACTAACCCAATGGCTGTGGATAAGATTTCCCTCTTGAAGATGAGAATTTAGCTTTATGCCCTCCTCCAGAGGGACATTGCAGCACTATTTCTGCTAGAGAACAGCATGTCCGGAGCTGAGAGAGGGATTCTTGCTAAAGGGCACTTCTGCAGAGCAGATGTCTGAACCTAAATCCTTAAGCTGAAGGGCTGTGCACTGATTGTATCTGTAGAACTGGTATCTGTATGACTTTCATGCAGAGCACAGGAAAATGAATTGCTCTCTTTCAGATACCACAAACAATACTTTCAAATGTAAATGCCTTTGAGCGATAAACATCTCTCAAAAGACGTGGTGTGGACATTGTTTTACAACGCAGAAGATGATAAAAGTGCAAAACTTGTGCAAGATTTGGGTATTAATAGACATAACGGATGCACACTTTCATGTTGGATTGACAACTGATACAGCATGATGACTAATTTCTAAGTAATTTGTATTCTGCGTTGGCTGATTCACTTAACAGTAAATAAAACTACAAAATGTGACCTAAAGTTACAAACTGCTGAGGAGGCTGTGTGCTGTACCTGGATGCAGTCAGGTACTCCTGTGCTGTCCATCCGGCTGGCCACGTTGACGGTGTTCCCCCAGATATCATACTGGGGTTTCCTGGCTCCAATCACCCCGGCTACCACTGGCCCCATGTTCAACCCTGAGAACAAATCACCTGGCTGTGTTACATCATATTAGTTTCAACGCTGACTCAATTCTAATGCTGTTTCTAAGGAAGTATATTACTGTAGTTCTTCTTTGACCGGGAAAATGATTTTTTTTAAGAAATGCCAATCCAAAAATAATTTATCAGATAATGTTTCAAGACCAATCTCCACTACCTTCCCGGCTTACCTATCTTCATCTGGAAGTTGTTGAAGGAGTGCTCGTTGATGTATTTCATCTGCTCCCTAAGCCTCATGGCGTAGTCGGCCAGAGCAAGGATGTGTGAACGGCCCTCTCTGTCATAGGTGGAGTCGTTAAGGCCAGAGGCTGCCATGTAGGTGGAGCCGATGGTCTTGATTTTCTCCAGCTGACGGAACCTGTCCTCACTGATGATCTAGGGACAAGTAAATGAGACAAACAAAAGCAGCGCTTCAGCTACAGGTCAACATATTGCTAAGTGGCAGAACAACACTGACAACCAGGAAAAGGGGACTGCAACATAAAACAAGAATATAAATGCCCTATCAAAAAGACCATATACATGCTTTCTACACTCATTTCATTTGCATTCATCTTCTTCTTTTCGTATTTTTTGTCCTTTCTTCTCACCTCGTCAAAATCTGCGATGATCTCATTGAGCAGCCTCAGACATTCCACTCCCTCGTTGTTAGCCTCCAGCTCCACGTAAAACTCAGAAAAGTTGCTGATGGAGGCGAACATGACAGCGACGCACTCACATGACTGGTAGTACAACTCGTCATTCCGACGCTCCCGTGCAAGAAAGTGGGCTGCTACGTCCTTGGGTAGGATGTTGTGGAGCAGGCGGCGGTTGTACGCCTGCAGCTCCTCCATTTCCTCCTTCTCCTCTGTGGCCTGATGAGAGGACAGGGAGAGATTTGGTTGCTTAGTCTTACTGTCATGTGACTGGATTCCTGAAGTGCTCACATGTGTTACTATAGGTGTGTTACAAGCACCGGTCCAAATAATAAAATGAACAATGGCTATATTCCATTTAGCTGCTTCAGGTTTCAGGGTCCTGATATTGTGCATGATGGCTCACTGTCACACTTTCATGGCTTATTGGGACACTTAAATGAAAGGGAGCCATTGTTAATGTTAGTACAAACCTAGTCCTTTTCCTGCTTTAACAAGTCAAAATATTTTCTTTCTATTTTATGCATGAAACTGTATCGTTTACCTGCAGCTTCCAGAGGAAGTCAAGGCGTGCGGTGGACTCCACCTGCTGGCCGTGTAAGTAGAGAGCCAGAACAAACACCGTCAGGATTATAGGGGTCATGACCTTTAGGGATACCTTGGTCATGCTCTCCAGGCTGAGGAGGGAAAGAAGAGTTGACAAAGGCCGCAAATGTCTTAGGAGTAAAATGTATGCAACCTGACACATACTAAAACGCACGACAAGTGAAAGCTACTTACCACTGTTCTGCAGTTTCATTGAAACCAGGCCTGTAAAATAGACAAGGGTCTTGTCATGTCTACAAACCACCACACAGTCACTGAAATTAGGCAGTGCGAAATAAAATAATAACTTACTGTTGTAGAGAATCATTAACAGGTGATAATTGCCTGAGGAAAAAATGAGAACATATTCAAAAAATAGGAGTAGAGCCCAACTGGTACACGAGAAAGTAGGTCTTTTACAATCTAAACCTTATCGTAAAAAAGTAGGCCAACCTAAATGCCAGCCACAGTGGCTGTTCAGGTTGAAAATTGGGAAAGAGTGAGTGTATGTGTTTGTGTTTGTGTGTGCATGTTCCTGGCAGGGAACTTACAGTGTGTTGGCATGGACCAGCAGGTCTGCGTTGTCAAACAGGGCCACCTGAGGCCACTCCACCAGCAGGAGGAAAGTGAGCTGGATGAGCAGCATCAGAACCAGTTTCCCTATGCTGCTGATGTGGAGGAACACGGAGCAGGCCAGCAGGGTCAGCAGTACACTGTAGCTGAAATACTGCAGCAGAGAGGAGACAGCGAAGGAGGAGGAGGAGGAGGAGGAGGAGGAGGAAGGTTAGGTGAATATTCAAACATACTCTGAATGCTCACAGATAAACACATACGTGCACAAGCACATCTGCACGTGCCTGTGTATTTGTATAAACACACAGACAACATACACACGTGCTAAAATGTTATAGGACTGACCTCTGGGAAATGGCAGGGCATGGCCTGGCTGGAACACAGAGTTAGACCATCTTCTGCTGTCTTGGTCAGGTTGTGCAGCAGGCAGAGAGTCACTGATGTGTTCAGCTCGTCGGCCACGCAGTCTTCCAGTTTCTCTCTGCTGCAGGGAAACTGGCAGAAAACGAGGACACAGTTTGTCATTTGACCATCAGCAAGTAAAGGCCAAACAGCAAGAGACACACACAAATATAAAACATTTAATTCATTTATTTTATTTCCCATTGCCCCCCACCAATGACAGTAGAGACGTTTATGAGGCCAATAGCAATATCAGCGTTTGAGAGTTTTAAAAATATTTGCACAAAATATAAACATTTTAATAAAGATCACTTGGTTGTTTGTTATTGTATGATATTTGTTGCATTTTGAGTGGGACATTTTACATTTTAGAAACAGTTATCAGGGTTCTCTAGTGAACCAACTATGTAAAAAATAGTGTTTTTAAATGACATCATAAATCTTAAATCTTCCAGTAATAGTGGTTATGCTTATGAAACGTGAGGAACAAATCCCAGGCTGAAACAAATCTGCAGGCCGCCAATCATACAAGTGGATGGGAAATCAAACCTTATACCTTAAAGATTTACAATGCACACACAGGTCAGTGTATACAATAAAAAATAAAAGTTTCGAAACCAAAGTCACAGCTTCTGTGGCTGTTTCCTGTTCTCGTCTCTGAATCTCCTGATTATGGTGGGGACAGAAAATCTAATGAAATGAGGTTGGACTCTTTGTTCTGCTGCCCTCATTGTCTAATACAGTAGCGCGGATTTCATCAGAAATTACTCTTGGTGATCAATTCAATAAATGGGTTCAGACCACTGAGCATTTGGTTCAAAGAATAGGGTTTAGTGTTTTAACAATGCAGAAAAACTGTAACACTTTTCTTGGCCATGGCACGTGTACGTTGGCATATATAGTGGTGCTGGCATTAAGCATGGTTTAATCCCCACATACACAAACACAATGCTAAATAGGTCTACATAATGTTGGTAAACATGATAATAAAATCTTGATGCTTAAAAATAGACTGATTTCTACCACCCCATCCGTTACAGTGACAGATTATGATGAATTAAAGCTCAACCCCTAATTACAGCACCCCCTTAGGCAAATCGGTCAAATTTCTTCAAATCTCTTGAAAATCTGATCAGCGACATCTGAGATTTGTTGGTGATACATGGTACAAAAATGACAAAATGAAGAGCTGTAGTCCCTACCATGTTAGCAAAGGAGGAAATGAAGAGGAGGAGGATGGTGAAGACGCCCACCAGTGTGCTGTTTGCACGAGACTGGACTATTTTCTTGGTTACAGTCTGCAAGGCAGCTGGGAAGAGCTTGAATACACACAGCAAGGAGAAGATCAGATAAGAGAGAGTTAATACCATTTGTGATGCTGGCTGAAGACGATATGATAATGACTCTTATCTGAAGTCCTTTTTTTTCTTACTTTGATGCAGGAGTAGATGGCACAGATAAAGAGGATGTTGACGAGGATGATGAAGATGCTGATGTAAAGACCAAGCATAAGTGTTGTTCTGCGGAAGAGAGAATGCTCATTAGAATGTATAATTCTTATTAACTCCTCATAAACTAATCAAGGCCACATTTCCCGTCCGCAGTCCAGTATAACTGGGAAACTGGGAAAGGCAACTTATCGGAGAGAGCTACTTACTTTGGGAAAATTATCATCTGAATGAAACAGATGAAACAGAAAACAAGGAGTGTGCAGGCCACATATCCCCCAAAACGATCATCAACCTTTTTGGAGTACTGAAAATAGAAAATCATTGAGAAATAAGTTGGTTTGTGGCTCAATTAAAGAGGAAATAAGCAATTCAGTTTATTTGACAGGGAATTGTGCTGAATTTCAAACCAACTTCAATCAAATACCAACCTTTTCCTCGAGGTCGGGGGTCTGAAAGGTGAGTAGGAACTTCTTGACGTGATCCTTTCTCAGCTGGTCGATGCTGCGTGCGTCGATGGCTCGTCCAAGAAACTCATCCACCTCATCCTCAGGGTTCAGGGCCTCCTGAGCACAGCGGCTATGAGGTAGATGGAACAATAGGTCACTATGTGATGTGTGTTTTTATCTATGTGTGAGTGTGAATGGGGGAGCTGGCCTATGCTGTGACAGGAAGGATAACTCAGAGTTAATATGGTATTAGTGCTGGGTTGGATCTGACTGTATAAAACCAACTGTGCGCTCGAAAGTTACACAGACACAGTGACAGTCTGCCGGCTGACGGTTCATAACAAAAGACACCTTAATAACAAAAACTGGGGCCAAAACACTCACTTGTCTTTGCTGGATGCTTCATCGATGCCCTGAGAAAAATAAAAGCCGAGAGTGAAAACGAGACCAATGCAGGAGAGAAAAGGGAGAGATTATCGTGTAGCCACAGTACAGCTGAAAAATAGACAGAGACTCAGACATCTGCACAGCTAATCCCTGAGAGCCGGACTGATGTTTTAATTAATGCTCGGAGGCTTCAAATTACACCCTCTTTGCCCCTAGGGCTCAAACCCTCTGAGATGGAGAGGACAAAAGGAGGAGGACAGGGAAAGGATGTAGGAAAGACAAGGAAATGAGACTTGTAGCATAAAGAGAGGGAGGAAGTGAGAGAGAAAGAGAGAGTGGGTGAGAAAGGGAAATGTCTGCAGCTGCAGCCTCATCAGATTAGCTTCAGTAGTAAATGATGCACTGGGAATCCCTGGGAGCCCTGCTGTAACTCGTGTTTGTTTGATGAGAACCGATCAATACTTCTTCTCAAATCCCATTGTATCTCTTAGGCTTTACCATATATACCGTTTTGTACACATTTGTTACCTTCAGGCACTCAAATTCATATTTGTAAAGCATATTACTCAATCAAGGTGAAGACATACTAAAAGAAGACTAAGAGTTTACAGCCATGCTAGCAGCTTTGTGAGGCTGCATTTAAGCACAGTTTTGTAGTAAATCGAAGTATTGGACACAGGATTATCCATTTTTCAATTTATCCTGCGGCGAAAATGAATGTCTGTACCAAATTTTATAGCCAACCCAATATTTAGAGCGACTGACTGATTGATCGACAGTCAAAATCTGTTTACAGAGATTCTTTGAGAAGGAAGGAAGTTAGTATAAAGTATACTGATAGGAAGTTGTTAAGAATCCGGCCCTAAGAGTAAGCCTCTGACCCTTGAATGACCATATAAGAGAAATATCTAATATTAACAGCTTCTTTGAGGACATAATTAGAAAGGATATTTACAATTTGACTTCAGAGTGGAGAGGATGACACAGGAAATCGGATATAGACAAGAAGAACAGGTGCCATGTGCTCAGCTAAGTGCTCCCTGAGTGTATCTCACCATCTGCCTGAAGACTTTAGACTCCTTGGTTCTGGAGAAGGATCTGTCGGGCACCCAGCGTGGCATCAATCCCTCTGCAGAATTTGCACGCGCTCGCTGCATCTTGGCCATCATGGCTTTCTCCTCTTTCTGGAAGAGAAGAAACCCCACCGGGGTAAAAGCTTTGACAAACAAGGTCTTCTATGCCAGGTGACAAGCCATTACATTGAGTGTGTGAAATATGGCACTAGTGTGACGTTCTGAAGAGGTCAAGCATGTGTGTGTGTGTGTGTATAACCATGCACTAACCCTCTTCTGGCTGCAGCCCAGCACCAAGAACGTTTCAATGTTGTTCTCCTTCAGATTAGCATTCCTCTCTCCTCCAAATCCCGGCTCCACCTCGTAGTCCCCGTTTAGATACTGCAGTGTGGCTTTGGTGATGTGGATCCGCCTGCACGCACCACACACACACACACACACAAACATACAGTGTGTCAGAAACGAAATAGGCTATGGGAGCCTACGTCAGTGCAGTAGCAGGTGGAGGAGGAGGGACTTACCCAGCCTTCCCCCCGGCCTCCATTTGGTTAGCGAGCGTCACGTCGTTGGACCACACGTCAAATTGCCACTTGCGCAGGCCCAGCACCCCGCAGTGAACGCGCCCGCTGTGGATGCCCACCCGCATGTTCACATTAACGCCTGTCACCTCTCTCACCAGCCTGCAGTTGCACACACACACACGCGCACACACATTATTGTAAAAAAACAAGTGTCACCTTCAGCTTCACAGTGTCTCTTCTATACCCCGTTCAGCACAAACAAAGCAAGAAATCGGAACTTAACCTTCACTGGGATATTACAATGTGACTGTAAGGGAGAGTTCTCTTGTTTTGAGTGTGTGGGTCTTTTGAGTTTCGGTGTGCATTGGTGTGTGGTTGACTCACGAAATGGCCTCAATCATGTCTACTCCCATCTCCACACAGCAGTGGGCGTGGTCAGCCCGAGGCTCAGGCAGACCTGACACACAGTAGTAACAGTCCCCTAGGATTTTAATACGCAGGCAGTGGTTCTCCTGTACAGCAAAGATACACACATACACGTACACACACACGCGTAAAATATTAGGCCTTCAACAGCTAATACACAGCATGCTCGTGTCAAATATAGAGCTTTTTATGCATAATTTGGATGACTCATCAGTCTCAGCCTAGTCTAATAATTAAAGCCTTACACAATGCTTAAATCCCCCCCACGAGTACATCGTGTTGGCTCTGTCATACTAACAGTGAAGGCTATAGATGCTACGGTTTCATAAGCAACATTGGTTTAAAGTTCTTCTGTGAAAAAGGTGGCTCACCGAGGCCAGCTTGTCAAAGCGGGCGAACAGCTCGTTCAGCGTCATGACCAGCTCCTGGGCTGTGCACTGAGACGCCAGGCTGGTGAATCCCTCGATGTCTGCAAACAGTATGCTGCAGGAGAGGTGATGGTGGTGGTGGCGGCGGGGGAGTGTGAGGGTGACCGAAAACAGACAGACAAGGAAAAGAAAGACAAAGGAGACTGAGATCAATCAATGAGATCAATCAATAAAGTATGGAGTTAGTTAGCATGTTCTAGCGCCTTCCTCCCTCCTCACGGTCCAGCTGCCATGCGAGCAGGGGAGTGAGAGAGGCAGACATTTGTTCAGCTTTGGCTCTCATCATTTAGGCCAATGTAGGTCACCTCCTCCAGCTCGTCCCTCTGAGAACACCCCCCCACCCCCCGTCTCCCCGTCTGCATGCCTTTCATTACTAACTTTTGATAGTAAACACCACAGCAGACATCCAGAGTACCAGTTGAAGGCGACAGATGGCGCTGTTGGTCCCAGAAGGTCATCCACTCAGGGAGAGCTGGCCTTTAATTACAGCAGTGGAGAGCCTGTCTGCACCTCCCACTCTGACCAAGGTTGTCAGCCATTATGCAATAGATTATCTTTAAAGGGTCAGTTCACACAAATTACAAACAAGCTTGGCATGCAGTTTTTATATACTGTAAAAAAAATTGTCCCCCCCAAAAAAGTGACAACGTGATCTGTGGATTTTCCAGAGTGACAGGTAAATTGTTTCTCGAGAAAGATGTTGCTGGAGAACTCTGAATGTCATTTTTAAATTATGTGAGTACCACAAACAAAATAATCAATTCCAGACAAACCTCCAGACAAAAGAGTCCAAATCTGGGCAAATACAACCAAATCTTCCTGTGTGGTCAGATATTCCAAGGAGAAAGTGAACAAAACATTTATCTTGTAGTTTCGGTGAACCGAACCTTTAAAGGTCAATGTCCATGTAAATTAAAGGTATAGTCACACACGTAATAAACAGATAATATACTGATAAGACTGACCATAATTCCAAAACAGGACTATATCTGTTATCTGTTAGTGATCCTTCAACAGGATAAGAAAACAATACTGAAAACTTAGATGTTGTTGTCTGGTGTAACTTTTACAAAATGACCTGTGCATCAGTATGGGACAATAGCTTTTAATCTTGTGTTACATTTGGATAATGGATTGTTCCTGTAAATTTACACCTTGGTAGAGCAACGGCAGATTATTCCACTAAGTGTATCACCTGCACCTTTTTGGGTCACCTCTGACGGGAGATCTCAGCTGCAACCTTGTTTCATTGCCCCATACCGCCATCGGCACCACAACTTGAACAGCACCGGCTGGGCTCAACGGTAGGCTAATGGAGGGAGAGTTACTCAGCATTAGTACTGAGTAATTCCCACTCGGGAGGTGCAGTCCAGTGGTGACGGATGAGACAGGGGGCCAGCAAACTTGAGGTCGGCCTCCTATCATTTGCTACAGAAAGCACAGCAGTGTGCCTAAGTCAATATTGTAACTGCAGCCGGTGCTGTCGGTGTCAATAAACAACAACATGCATAATACATGCTGTCAGGGAAATAGTAATAATACATGTGATGTATTACTGAGTGACTCGGTAACTGACACATCAGTCAGCAGAGTGAGGTCAAAGCCACTGGTGTTAGCAGTGATAGCAAAGTAGTCAAGCTCTCTGACCTCTTCCTGAATATGTGTGTATGTGTGTAATTGTGCCAAAAGCATGTATGTGTACCTATCTCTATTTACCTAACATTGTCATGTTTTTGGATGTAGATCTTGTGGAACATCATATCTTCTTTCTTGGCATTGATATCAGCCTTCATCTCCATGGCAACATGCCTTGGCAGCACTGACAGCAGTAGGCGCTCCTGAGAGAGAGAGAGAGAGAGAGAGAGACCATTCATTTTCATCAGTTTCTACTGTTTTAAGAATGCTCAATGAGTCACCCTGCCTCGTTGGCATGTGCGTGGGAACGTGTTAGTCAAATAGAGAGGAGTGGCGATACGTGTTATACTTCAGAACATATTGTTGACCTCAAAAACTGAGACAAAAAAATTCAACTAGAAAATGGAGACACCCATTTGTTGCTCTTTTGCATTCATGTGTGTGTTTAGTTTTCCTACTGGACGTGGGCACGGCTGCCTCCCTCGCTTATTTGCTTGAACATGCATGTGTCTGTGTGTGCGTGTATCAGTGTGTAGTGTGTGTGTGTGCACCTGTGTGCATATACATATGTGTACCTGCTGCTGGTTTTCCCTCTGCAGGTGCAGTCTGGCCTGGATATATCCTCTCGTCTCCTGGAAGGCTTGTCTCTGGGAGACCTCAGCAGGGTAGTGGGTGCAGATCCCAATCATGTTAGTGCACAGAAAGATCAGTACGTTGGCACTGATCTGAAAACACACACACAGTGACAAATACATTAGAATACCAGCAATCGTGTGCATGTCACATCACAAGAAGTGAGTACAGTGAACTCTGCCTGACCTGGGAGTGGTCAATAAAAAGAATTGATAACACTCTGTGTCATAAGATTTACTGCAAGGAGAAAAATTCCTCAAACGTCTGCGGGGCCATTAGATGTGATCTGGTTAGAGATGATAAGTGTGGCCCTGTGGTTGCTCTGCAAGAGGACATTCTTCTCATGTCATGCTCTGAATGGCAACCAGGAAACCCAGAGAGTTCAGTGTGATGCATGACTGAGGACACGTGAAGACTGTGTCACACTCTTTATTCTACTCGATCGAAAACATTAAATTGTCTTCATGGTGTGTATGGAATACATTTAATAGGGGAAAACATGCAGATTCACTTGACAGCCAAAAAAAAATGACATGAACAGTTTCTTGTCAAAATGGAGCGATTTATTGTAGCGTAAAGCAGTACGATATTGTATTTGAATGTACAGCTCGAGATATTAGTGAGAAACAGAAGCAGCCATTATTGTAACTTTCTTGTGTTTGCCCAGTGCAGTGTGGTATGTTGGTTAAATAATGAGGCTCTAAGAATGTAAAACTGTAAAACAGCATTATCTGTGGCTTGAGTAAATGAAGTTTAGATATAGTGTACAGCTAGCTTGGTGGGGTCATCGACTTTAAAAGCATTCCTCTGCGTGTCTGCGTGTCTGTGTCTTTTGGATACGTGTGGTATGTCAGTGTGTACGTCTGTTAGTGATTTCTCTGCGTCCACAGCCAAGACTGAACATCAGAAATGGAGCCTTGAGCCCTGGACTTCCCCTCTGCTCAGAAACACACAGGCATGCGCACACATGCACACACACACACACACAAACACGTCCTCTCCATGCTCAGAAACACACTCCAGCCTGGGAAAGTCACTTGACCCTTGACCAGAGCACCAGAGTGCTTCCTCTGAAGATGATATCACCAATAACGAGAAAAAGACATGCAGGCACAGTACACACATAAAAGCTGAATTTCAATCAGTCTTAATAACAACATTATGAATAAACTAGAGGGCATAAAAAATCTAATCTCCAGTACCAGTATTTCTGAACCATGGCTGATATGTTGCCAAACCAGTGTGAGCTTGTCTCCGTGTTTGTAACTTGTGTCTATGAGAAAGACGTAAGAAGACAGATGGAGAGCTGGAGATAAAAGATGATTATCTGCAGACATGCATACGCTGCATATTTTCATGAAAATTTATTTTTAAAATTAAATTAAGAGGAGCATTAAACTAACTCAGCATCCACACAGTGATCACCGAAAGCAGAGCCTAGTGATGGCCGGCTTTCCACCACGGTCCTGAGATGAAGTTTACACTGTATACACAAGAACTTGCCCTTTGTTGTCACAACAAGACGGGGACAATCTAACAACCTGCACTTGAAACAGAACACCACTACCACAGGACAGGGGCAGGCAAATTCCACTGTTTATTCAAAGAGAGAGTTGGAGGTAGCTTCCTATTCCACCTGAAAACAAATGGCCAAACTAGATTAGAAGCACAGCAGTAAGCAGAAATAAACACACTGATGGTTCGCAGGTGCAGAAGCAAACATGCTTTGGATGTATTGGGTAAATACCAATCCCTGATGCGACTAATGCAGGCAGGGAGCAACAACATTATTCAACAACAGAGCATCCAAATTGTATCCTCATTTTTTTTTACATTTCTGAGTGACACAGAGTTTCCCTCAAACAGATTTCAGGAAAGAACATGAAGCCGAACTCTTGATGATGATACAGGATGACAGAAAATGGTTGATGCCAACTGTCAATCAACTGTCAAAGATTTAGATCCAAGCTGTCAAGACGTGTGAGACACCTCATCATCGACCTATTGAGGATCAGGTGTGAGGACCTACAGAGAATATTCACTCTTGTTCTTCACATGGCTGGATGAGCAATTGATCTCTAAGTGCAACATTGAATTTGTGCTGCACCGTTGCTCAATTAGTGATTAGCCTATTGTGTTCCTAAATCATTGACATGCCGGGGCTTCCTGATAAGCCCTGCTTCGTAATGTTATAGACCACCAATGGAGACCTGACACTCCAGTCTTGAAGGGCTCTGATATAACCTGATCACATTAATCCCAAACAGATGGCTATGCACAGAGTGAGCCAGATAACTTTGTTAGGGGGCCTGTCTGAGATACAGGGCCACCTGCAGTTCCCAGGACCATGCTTCTCAGCAATGCACTCAATTTACATTCGGCTAATTCAGCTTCCCATTTGAGCACGCTCAGATTTCAATCCAAGTAAAGACATTCCTATCAAATTGATTTTGATAGTTTGGCAACAAACATAGAATGTGCTTAAACGCAGCTTAGGAGGTTCCACATTCAGGATTTGGTGTATTTTTGTGAAACAGGAATACACACAATAGTGCTGCGATAGTATGGATACACATTTATTTGCAAATGCGATGCAACTGCAAGTGCAGTATCTATTGAAACCTTGCAAAAGCCCCAAAATATCAGCAGACATTCAGGGTGAGCATTATTAGAGCTGAACAACAACTGACTGACTGACTACATCTTGAATGATAGCTCAATATAACGGCCTGATAGCTCTGAATAAGTGAAACTAGTGTGGGAAAACATGATGAACAAAGCTTGTGTTAATGCCAAATTATGCTTAGTCACCACACGGTCTGGAGATTAGAGGCAGAAGCATTCACAGAGGCTTTTGAATAAATCGTGTGTGTGTGAGCTATGCATGTAAGTGTGTGTGAGTCCTTTTGGACTGACAGCTCTTTGATCCTGAAGCCTGCTGTGTCTGTTCCTGCACTTATATTACCCAGGCATGCAAATCTAGCACAGACCCATGGCCACTCAGACACTCCCCTCTCTAAACAGTGATGTGGTGTTAAGATAGCAGAAGGATCTTCTCCTCATTAACACAGTGCCACGCTCTTTATAACAATTAAGCTGGACTTAGAATATTCTCCACTGATGTCTCCTGACCATTCTTCCCGCAGCTTTTTGGCTCTCAAAGACTAGCCTCACTCGACATTTACTTAAGCAGGAACCTCTTGGCGGTGAAGTTAAAAGTAGTCCAAACATTGGCTTATAAGGTGCGGCTCCCGTTAAGGTGCTTTATAAAGTAAGGCAGATGGATAACATGGTAAAAAACAAATGAAGGACGGGGATGGAAAAGATTTTTGCTTGGCAAACATACAGCAACTCCATTCTGTCTTTAGTAATATCACACTGGACAATTCCCTCACGCACAAGCACGCTGGAATGTACACCTGTGTAGATCAGATTTTCACAACAAGGTCATTATCCGGTATTCAGAGACTAAACTATGACTAAAACTATGCCACAGCCTGCAGTACCAGTCAAAAGTTTGGACACACTTTCCCATTCAAGTGAATCACTGATCAATACAGGATGTTTGCATGACATTCAGGCCTACTGCGCTGTGGTAACGGCACAAGCGTTTCTTTTATTCTTAGGTTCACTGAAGGCAACTGTAGAAGCATTGTCTGGGAACAGAGCTGATGTGGTCACATGTTGATGAATTTGTAACTAATATTAACTCCTATGACAATACAGCGAGAGGAGGTAAACTGAGAACTGATACCCACAGATTCGACATACTGTCACTTATTGGATAAAGGCATTGTCCACGTAATCAATGTTTGGATTTATCCAGAAGTATTTAAAAAGGCATGCAATGAAAGATAAGTTCAGATATCCCACCAACCCTGAGCTCCACCAAAGCCGAAGTTTAAACTTTAAAAGGCCAGAGAGCTACATCCCATAAGTCAACACACTGGCTCTGGGGACACTGACTGCTGTTGACATGGGGGCTACACTCCAGTACATGACCTTTGATAGGCATCTGGAGCTTTTAAAATGTCTTACAGAGATGATCGTCAAAGCCCAGTCACAGACTATCTGAAAAGATAACATGTGGTACCAGATGGGTAAAAATACTTTGAGACTTTGTTGCACTAGTCCCAATCAAATCAGGGTCACCATAATGCGTAATTACTGAAGCCATTCCTTATAAAGATAAATGTTGCAGAGGGGTGGGGGTGCCTGTCTTTGCCATCTTGGGTCCCTGCCATCTGGAATCGGTGCTCTGTTTTCATCGTGGCTTGAGCCAAACCAAAATTGGTCTCAGGCGACCAGCGAGACCACGAAGTAGTCTTTGTGAAGCGCTGAAACAAATTCCACGAAGCTAAATAGAGCTGGACCAAAGCCGCACATCTGTCAGAAAAACAGATCCTGAATTAATACTTGCACATAAACGTTGTCCAAACATAAGGGGAAATATCCCAGCCACCCTGGAATTACTGACTAAAACAAACTGCATCCAACAGCTAAGACGACCTACTCTAATTTTCTAATTTGACCAACAAATTTTTCCTCAAATCAAAAGATTATAATGCTCATTTATCCTTCTACTTCAATATCTCAACCTTCAATTTTCCCTATACTGGCTTCAACAGTTCCAATGAGGACAATATGTATCTGGCTGTTTTTCTTCTAAATACACCTGTAGAGCCTGAAGACATTTATGAAAAAGATCTAACAATAACAATAGGACTTACTGGCCTCAGAGAAAAAAAGTAATGAATAGAGGGGAACAACTTTTGGAAAAACAGTACAAAGATATAAGATATTCTTTGTTGTTGTCATTTGAGAGCCTTGAACAAGGCCGCTCCCTAAAACAAAGCCGGAGGGTCACATGAGCCCACATTTTTGCCGCCTTATTATGTTCTCGTGGCTCTCTTCACTTGACTGAATTATACCATTTAGCACCCTTGGTTCAGGTCTCATCTAGGACATTTCTCACGAGTCCCTCTTCCCTCTCTTTATCAACATTTCCTGTCTTTGTGAACTAGAGAGACACCCACAAAATTATCTTACATTAAATGAGTGTGCAGCCTCCTGTTTTCAAGGCTTACATGCACTTTGCTTGACCTATTGCTGCTGCTTCAAATAACAATTATGTTCACAAATCCATTTATTGTTTGGTATCAAAAAAGGCATAAGTTTGTGAAAAATAGTGAAAACTGTTTAAATAGCTTGTCCATCCTGACTTTTGAGAAGCTGCACCAGAGAATAGTTGGCATTTTTGCTTGTAAAATTACTAAATTGATTGATTATCAGATTAATTATCATTTAGTCTATTAATAGCTCTATACTACTTCTCTCGTTTCCATTATCGATTACTTCCCTTACATTTACATTCAGTTTTTCTTCATTAAACTGGTTTCTATATCTTGTTGTTATTATCATCAGTTTTTATTAGTAGTAATTGTATAGTATTGTCAGTCATACAGCAAAAACACCCTTTAAGTTTAGATATTTTGTCATAGATATGTATATAGAAACAGAACAAGTAGAATACTAGTGGGAGCAGTAGTAGTATGAGTAGTAGCATTGGTAACAGCATCAACAGGTGTTGTATGTTTGGCACTGTCCTCCCTATTTCCTAATTTTAATTATGATTCCGGTAAAATCTATTAATCAATACATATTAGTACTAAACGCACCATTGTATAAGATGAAAGTTAGATACAAAGTTGTGTTGAGTACATCAGTATCTGTTTGTCAGTGGTCTTGGCTGCTCAGTGGTGCGGGGTCAGTGTTTGGCTGGACAGACCGAGGGAGGGGGGGAGGAGGGGGCAGAGCTGGGACACAACACTCTCCTCCCAGCTGTGTCCTCACTAACCCTTCACTTCCTGCCCACTCACACCCTCACAAGCACAGCTGCAATTATAGCAAGGCGGCGGCAAAAACACAAGATTTGGTTAATTAGCCTAACGAACCAACCAGCCAACAAGCCCCATTCACTCCTCTGCTGGCTCTTCTCGCTGATTTGAACTGTGTGAGGGAGTCCAGACCTTGAACTGTGTGACTGTGAGCTAAACATCCAGGAATTCCCATTTCAACTACTATTGCCTCTATCTCCTTTTAAGCACAGGGTTCAACATGAACCCAATGCTACAACTTCACTTTGACAGAGTCCCACGTAACACGAATGTGAAGAGATAGCTGAATGGGACAAAATGGGAAAATGTCTGCTGGTCACTAATACAACTACATGGTACCGCATGGGTTTAGCACTATATCATGTTTATTTTTCCTTTAGCCATAATTTCTTTAAATACAAAGTAACAGCATTAGGAGAGGGATGATTAAACTACACAATGTGTCTGGGCCAGATAATGGAGCTCCAATAAAAATACTTTCAGTGTCCAGTTATATAAGCTTCTGCTTACATTCACTACACAGTTTTATCCACTGTCTTTGCCTGTTCTAACTCTTCAACCATACACAATATTGACTTTTACTACAGAGCATTTAGATCAATACCGGCACAAGAACAACTGGTTATTGTTTAAACAGCAGAATCACAAGAGTAGTTTTGAGTTAGCTAAGTTTGCTGCAACTTAACTGAGTTGCTCAGTTGAGGTTGAGCTGATACAGAACTTATGCAAGCAACACATCCACCCCCCTCCCCTGGCCGTGCCATGTCAAATGT
Organism: Nannoperca australis; assembly: GCA_036023655.1. NCBI lineage: Eukaryota > Metazoa > Chordata > Actinopteri > Centrarchiformes > Percichthyidae > Nannoperca > Nannoperca australis. Next base: position 30,602 of record JAVQJD010001428.1, read on the forward strand.
GACATGTTTGTGTAGCATGATACATCACCAGCGTTTCACGGGAATAAAAGCACGGGTGTTGACTTTGAACACACTGAAAACTACAAGCTGAACTGCTACTGTACTTGTCTTAGTAGTCTGACCTTTTATTTATGATGTCTTGATTGTCCCTGCTCAGCCCTTAAAGGCTGTACATCGCCAAACAAAGAAATGCGATTCAGGCATATTGAATGTAAAAGAAAACGTAGAGTCTAGTAGCTATGGCTCTTCCTTACAACCTGATGGTGCTCATGACACTTCATTCCAAACAAATAAAACTGTAGCGTCTTTCTGCCACCTTAAAAGGAAATGATTTGTAGGGGGGGGGGGGCATAACAAATTAAGATACAAAACTATACGCTTTTTGAGCTTCCTGTCACAGGACTGGTTCTTTCAGATCCTGTGAAGGCACAAAAGTAACTTCCTTTGGATTAACCAAGTGTGTGAAATTACATCATGGGACTCGGGTCTTGTTATTGTATCTGACATCATTCATTGAAAATGTGAAAAAGACGTGCTGTGAGACACCACGGCTCAGTACTTTCAACATAACCGTCTACACTGACTGGACAAAATCATTAGGATGATTTGCTCATTCCCCTTTATAAGCTGATGAAAGGTGAACGTTAAAGAAGTTGAGCAGGTTAAAGAGGGTCTCTAATGTATTTGACATTTTTAAAAAGGTTGCTCACAGCGGTGTATGTTTCAGTAGCAGGCGGTCAACATGTTCCAACTGTTCCAACTCCATCACGCCGGCCCGACATGTGTTGTGGCAGTTTTAACAGTGTAATTGTAACTGGGATAGTGGGAGAACAAGAACATTGGCTATCGTGACAGTGACCTTTGACAGAGAGCCATTCACCTTTTTTTCACCAGCACTGGGATAGGGTGCACTACACTCAATGGGATCCAGAGTAAAACTGCCCTTAAAAGCCTAGAGGCTTGCATGCCACACAGATCAACGTTTAACACCACTAATGGATTCCTAATATATATATCTTGGCCGTCTGCCATGGCAGTTCAGCCTTAAATCCCTGTATTTACTTTTGCGGAGAGCCAAGTTGTTAGTAAACCATGGGCTGTTATTAGGAGCCAGCACTTCCTCATCCCCAACTCACATAGCTATTATTAGCACGGCTAATATTTGCCTTATCTTTGGCTGAATTTTAGGAGCAATATTTCGCTTATCTCTTATCATAATTGCTCCCACCCATGGAGGTGGAAGTTATCTCAGTTTGTATCGTTGCCTCTGGTTGTAATACAATAAGTGGATGAGTCACAAGCTCTCTCCCTTTCTGAAAGGGGAAGGGGTTGGGAGTAAGGGGGGGGGGGTCTATTATTTGAGCCGGTTGCATTGTTTGGCACCAACAGTACCTGATGATGGATTCTCACCATTTGATAGCAGCCAAATGAGCTGATCTGATCCATGCAGCTCATGCAGACAGACACAGATCACACACTTCACTACTTGGGGCCTGTGTGGATATGTGGGTGTACATAACGTGTGTACACTGGACACCGGATTTACTCAAAATAAGTAGCGCTGGGAATCAAAGTTACTGAGTGCTGACCAAAAGTAAGTAAGTAGCATCAAGTATCTTAGAGTTTCAAGGGTTAAATGTTGGCATCAACTGCATGATTCTTAGTCTTGTTTACTTATTTTTTGACCATTTATTTAATCTCCTGATCTAAATTGGGAAATGAGAAATAAAAAGAAAAAGTTTTAACTTATTTGATCTAATACAGCTAATTTAAGTTTTTTATTACAGCTGAAACTTAAGGGTTTTGTTTTTATTCCTCAAACTAAAGCATAAAAAAGGCTCAGTTAACTGTGATATAGTTAACAAAAACTAAAAATATATCTTGAACATTCAGAGTGATAATAAAGATATGGAGCGAACAAGGCACATTTTATTTTAGTGAATTAGCCTACAGCACATGTGAGTGTCAAACACAGTGAGTGTCATACTTTCCAAGCAAACATCACAAATAATTGCATGAAGGTTAAAGTAGCCTGTGTGGTTGCTTTCAGGTTTTTCTTACATAACACCAATGTTCTGGCCTAAATGCATTATGCACGCCTCTGTCATGCCTGTGACATTTTCATTGATTGGTATCTTTTCCACCGGTATTAAGCAAAGGGATCAGTATGTTTCCACGAGTCCCACATTTGCTGACCCCATAACAATCTGCCAAAGGAACAGGTTTTTCCTCTAGTGCCGGATCAGCACACAATAACAACAGCACAGACTTTTTTTTACCTGTCTGTCAATAGCTCCTCTTCAGAGGACTCAATTTGGGATTTGGTTATCCGAATATATCCTGCTGCACACAAAATAACAACTGTTTAGTTCCTTGTTAATCCACGTATGACATCTTGCACGTCGGCTTGTTCTTCTTACAACTAAACAATAGCACGGTAAGTCACATAACCCCCCTTAAGACATATATGCGTATGGATGCACAGCTGTTCATACTTAAGCTGTGGAAATACATATATCAACGCTAAACGTCTCTGCATAGCACCGAATGCCAATCATGTAAAAGTTAGCTCTTGCCTCATCTACCCACAGGAGAGAGTGACATAACAAAACCACGAGGGACAGGTGGTCTCTCAAAGGGAAGCACTCTGAGGGCCAAATGAATCTGTTTTGGACAATGTGATGCATATTTCTGCGCGTGCTCGTGTGCGCACTGGCTCGAACATATCCAGCCACAGTCCGAATGCTCGGTGCCATGAGGTGAAATCATAACTCAGGTGACTGGACAAAAGTAGACCAATGCGACAGGGCATTTTCTACTGAGGGCTCTTTTAAATTTGGCGTTTGGGTGAATCTGTAAAATCTCACTTGATTCTTTTTCTTCCCAGCCAACATGTTGAGAATGCAGTAAGTGATTAAAAAGTCAGATACCGATAATCTGATATGGATTATTACGTGTTTACACTAAAGGCTACACACGAGGCGAGTGGAACGCAAACCACTCTGCGCCGCTGGCTCAGTGTGGTGCCTTCATGTCCCACGATGTCAGACAACGCAACACAACAACAAACAGTGATGTCGTCAACAAAATAAAAGGAATTTAGCAGCTTCTTCCAATTGAAAGGCCGCTGGTCATCAGCCAACTGTCAAAACTTGGAAGTAAAGCAGCTTCTACAGTGTCAGCTGTCAGAGCAGCCCGCAGCACACTTTTTAAACCAAATGCAGTTAAAGGGATGAGGCATGCTAAATCCCAGTAAGCAGAAGTGAAGACGAGGAAATAATAAATTGACCCTTCTGAGGCCAAGTTGCAGCGCCAGAGGGACTTCAATCCAACAAAATATCCATTCAGACTTTTCAACAACAACAGGATATGTCATCTACTTTCCAGTAATTACACAAAGAAAAGTGATTATAAGATGCTAAAATATCTGATAGCTAGTTCCTGATTAAACTATATTATGTTTGTATTGTGACTGAATGTACACATACATTACCACGACATCATAATTCCACTGCCAAGACATTTTGGTGAAGTGTGATATTGTGATAAACCAGGAAAGAACTGCATGTTTCATGAACAGCTGCCATGTTTTTCCAGCTTGAAAATCTGAGACACCGACCAAAGATAGGCCAGCAAGTAGGCAAAGAAAAAGTTCATGCTGATTTGTTTCTGTGAAAAAGAAGCATTTCAATGATTTCTTGTCAAGCCTACTTGATGCATGTCCAAAACGAGCAAAGATTGTGAACCAGATTTATGATACTAATATACTTCTTTTAGGACTGTAAAAGTTGAGCAGTTCTGAGTCCCCAAAAAAGAAAAAATTTAAGGAATGCAGTGTTAATGGTATCTGAGAAAAAAAGGTAATCATATGTTACATGCTAAAAATAAGAGTTTGATATCTTTCCACTTGGGGTGCGTGTTCGGGGTGGCAGTTACCATTGAGGACATAAAGATCAGGACTTGAGTACAGCCCTAGTTAATCCTGTTGAAGTCAAAATCTTTCATTGTAACCAGACGCCACCTGTAAGAATGAATGAGGTCCCTCTGAACCCTGTTCCTGTAGGATAGTGGAGCCACTTCAAATGAACAGCAGCAGTGTAGCTTGCTTCATCCTGAGAGCAGTTATACCTTCATCTCTCTGTAGTTTTCAGAGGAGGCCCTTCAGAGCAGAGCTGTGAAACATGGAGATCTATGGAAACAATCCCCATGCGTAGCGGGAGCTCAATCTCAGCCCGTTGTGAAACAAAAGGGCACTCCATCTGAGGGGTATTTTGTGAGAATGGAAGTATGACTCAGAGAGAAAGAGGGAGAAAAGTGGAGGGAGAAAAAAGAGAGGAGAGACAGCTCTGACAGCTGGGTGCGTCAGCTAAGCATTACTTCACACTCTCCATCCATGGTCGTCCCCTTGTCCCCGCTGTCGGGGGGGGGCCCCCCCGCGCCGGCGGGCGGGGGGGGGGGGGGCGGGGCGGCGGGGGGGGGGGGGGGGGGGGGGCG
>JAVQJD010001440.1:0-11654 GCA_036023655.1 Nannoperca australis
ACACACACACACACACACACACACACACACACACACACACACACACACACACACACACACACACACACACACACACACACTAAGGGACCGTGTTGTAGCAAAACATACACATTGCTGATAAAGTCTACAATGTCAACCTACAGCCAGACCCAGGAGCATGTTCTCTCCAACACTGATCTGTATGTGTAAGCCAAACAGAGCGTTCATGCTCCGCAGCTTCAGTTTGTTCATCAGCTGAGTGTGCAGCTCGTATTCCATGAAAGGCAGCAGGTTGGAGATGGCCGTCGCATTCACTTCCCCCTGGGCCTTCTTTTTTAGACGACACAGTCTACGAGACAATAAACACTGGCGTTAATTCACTTTGATCAGTGTCATTAATGTGAGGTTCCACTTTGGGACTTTCCCAGTGGCCGGATGCAAGCTAAGCTGTTCAGACAACACGGGTGTTATTGCCGAATCAGAGTGATTTCACATTTTAGAATCTTCCCTATGCGCTACATTTCACTGCACTAAATCTCGCTTGTATTATTAAATCATGTTACTGTTATTTGCTATATCTTTGTTGCTTTTGATCTTCTTATTTAGTGCTGAGGTTTCTGTCATTTCTATGTGAAGCAAAGCATAAAATACACAATATTATACGTTTGATTCGGTGTGTGTTAGCAATCATTTTTAAAAGGGTTTGGAGCCATTTAACGGTCAGGTGTTTTACCTGGCCTGGATAAGGCATCCCTTCCCTGTGACGGCTGCTTCTTGTGGCAGGTCGATTGTTGTGAACAGCACGTCAGGAACCTTGAAAAAAAAAAATCTTTAATTACTTTTTTTTCCCCCCACCAACACGGGACAACCAAAGATAGTCTTTGATTTAGGGAAATAAGAAAATATATTTGAGACCTTTTGTCGTCTGCAGTGGTAACAGTAGGTGAGCTGGGCGGGAAAGGGCATGTTGAGCTCGTCGTACGGGATGTGACAGAAGCCACAGCTCGGGGGGGACGGCTCCTCGAACCTGGCGAACAACACACGCCATCTGGTATCAGCCTCCGCAACACAATCCAAGCTGTACTGACGTAAACTGCACACAGACGAGGCTTTACTATCAATTTGCTCAGCCTCTGAATCATAACAACCTGTGTTCTGTGATCCCAATGTCTAGGCAGCCTTCACGCATATACCGAGGGTTCAGGATGGCTGCTGTGCCTGATGCCGACAGGATACACACCTCCTCACTGTGGGGAGGGGGTGATGGATAGATTTAGAAAGAAAGAAAGTGAAGAGGATGAGAATAAGACATGAAACCGTTAAGACAAATAGCAAACAGGTTTAGAAGATAGTGATTTAACAACAGGATTAAAAAAATTAAATAAAAAGATAAAAAGGGTAGTTTTTCTCCATGTACGCGTGTATGTACTGCTACATACCAGATGCTAGTGCTCTCGCTGTACCCCACGACAGCATGGCAACCAAGAGCTTTGGCATGAGATTTGATCTCCTGGCGAATCTCCTCCCACCAGGCATCGCGAGTCTCTGGCTCATCTGCAAAACACCAAATTCTGAATCAAACAGCTGTCACAAAGAAAACATCTGATTGGCTGAATTTAAAATCAAAAGCTCACTGAACACTGACATCTAGCTAATGATAGTTTAACACTAAATTGTTGTCAACATAGTTAGATAAAAAAAAATGTTAAAAGACATAGAAACAGGAAATATGATAAGTTTCTATCGAATCTGACTGCTTTGACTTACCAGAAAAATAAACACACAGGAAACAGTACAGTTTGTATTTTCTGGTGATTCATGGGTTCAATGGTGTACCAAAGCAAGCCAAAAACAACTATCCGTTTGTCAAACAAAGTGACAATGAAATTGATTTAATGAGAGTTTGAGGATGATGATGATGATGATGAAGGCAAAGTCAATGGTTAAGTTAGTCGTGTGTTCTCACTGGCATTCTTAAGGTGCACATTATCTAAAAACACAACGTCTCTCTCTTCTCCGTGTCTCCTTTCAGTCAGCTCCACTAACAGAAAGAACACAGGTGAGAAATACAGCCATCAGCCATTAGGTAGGTTTTGGTTGTGGTGGTCTGACTATAGAACGGAAATCTTGCTGGCTGGTAAAAGTTTAATCGCATTAAAGACACTTGGCCTTTTGAGTGAAGTGTTTCCTACCCTGGTGACAAATGTTCGAAATTCAAAAAGGGATTGAGCCTTCATCATACTAAGGCTGGGTGTGTTTCAATAGTCTCATGAGGCTTTGCTCCAACACCACCTCTGTTTTCTTAACATTGTTCAGAAGAGCCCAATAGGTGCACGTCGTAAGATTAATCTCGCTCATTTGGTACTTGTGGATTGCTGAACACACGAAGGAAGCTACATTAGAGTATTGAGTCGCACCCCATGACTCCCTGAGAGGGCCACATGCTGAGGGAGCCTCAGAAAGAGAGAGAAACTCAGCTGCTGGGTGAGACAGGAAAGGGGAATGAATGAGGGGAAAAGGTCGGGAGATTAACTGACGAGATGAAGAATAATGACTGATGCTCAGGCATAAGGCCCGCGAGGTGGGTTCCGTTGAACCAGAAGCAGCATGTCACAAAGGCTCACCAACGTGCACGCCCATGACCATGTGCACGCTCATGGGCAGAGAAGGGCCATATTCATTCACCAGAGTCCATTAAATCTAGTCTAGCGGTTAAGTTAGAGAATAATGAGTGATATACTTCCTCCATTCCCCCAGTTCACATCTTTCCTTCCATCCCCCATCATACATCCCAAATCCAGTTTTTAATTTTCCTCGACTGCCACCCATCCAATCAACCTGCCCTCCATGCATCCATTCATCCCTCCTTCTCTCTCTCTCTCTCTCTCTCAGTATGAATACGGCCCAATGAGTTAGGGATGCACATGCCCAGTCAGTGGCTTTTTATAAACAGAGTCAACCTCCCAAACCTCCTCTGGTCTAGATAGGTTTGACCACAATGCCGATTCAGGAAGCGTGAGAACAGCACTGGGACAACGTTAGGGAAGAGCTGCAGCTCTTCTCTGCGGCAGCATGAGAAGAGCTGGGGGTGGGGGTGGGGAGATAGCGCATGCTCAACTCAGCTCAGCACACACACTCACACATATTAGAGAGAGGAGAATGGCAGCTCACTGAATTTGGCAATTTTCAGCGACACACAATCCAGCTGATGTTGAATTTGTTTGTGGATATTTAGGCTAGCTGGTTCACGTTGGTGAAATGTCAGTGTTGGGTGCATTCTAAGAGGGCCCGCGTTTAACTTCACTGAGCTGCCATCACTCCTTTGGGTGAGAGCAGTAAAAGGGGAAAATACCTGCAGTGACACTATTCCAGTCTAGCAGTTTGTATGAGCGCGTGTTACCCAAGGCTGGGCCAGAACAGACCGTTAGTACAGAAAAGAGAGAAAAAGAAAAGAAGAGATAGTCTAACAAACAAGCACAGCACAACAGCAGCACTCCACGGTCACGATGCAAAGACAGACGGCACTTCACAGTCACAGTGCAAAGACAAACTATATTCAGGCCTACAAAAACATCCTTAAAGGAAGAAGACTTGACGAGGAAAAGAGGAGAATAGGGATGCGTAAAAACTACAGGCCTAGCCAAAATCCTAATAGGACTTAAGGAGAAATGAAGCTATATAATACAAAAAAGGAGCATGCAGTAGCAATCTAATGCTAGTATACTCTAAACTTCAAGGTGCCCTGTGGAGTTCTTGTAAACTAGGTTTGAGGTTTGAGACGCATTCTGAGTATCTTAAAAGATTTGTAAAGCCGATGTTTTCATATTTTAAAATCATTGTTACCGCCACCAATTGTCAATCAGCGGATAAGCGCAAAACAGAATCTGCCCCCTGTGTACTCGCACACCTGCACGCGTGTCCTTTAGCACAATACACACAAAACAGGGACCCACGGATTAAAACATTGCTCCATAATGTTGCCTGTGGTCCAAAACTCCACAGAGCAGCTTTAATGTTGCTCTGTAGCTGAAATAGTTAAGAGTGAACAGGGCTTTTTTCAGAATGGTCACTTTGCAGTTAGGGTCAGGGAAAGCTATGTGATATCTGTGCTGTTTACACAAGTTACGACAGGAACACTGTAGCTTTAATCATCACAGGCCTAGACATTTTTGGAGATTGATGGTAAAAAAACAAAACATATTAGGGTAACGTATTTTGGTTCCCCCGTCCACCTCTGAAAAGAACCCTGCTTATCTTAACCCAGCCAAAATTCATCAGCACTCCCCTCTCCCTACATTCTCAGACATCCTTGATTCAGAGTGGTAAAAGACGATTAGGCTGCCAAGTGGACTCAAATAGTCAATCGCCTTTAATGGCCAGGCACTAGCCTAATGAGCAAACGTCAGTTAGAAATATAAATCTCATTCCTAAAGTCTACATAACACACAAACGCATGAGGATTTTTCAAACAGAGAAGCGTATTTCAAAGCGGCAGAGCGTATACAAGACACCACAGTACCTCACCACAGCGCCACCTGCAGCCGACACCACCACACTGAAGCAGCAGGCAACAGACTGGAGCCATGCACCACTATTATCACTTTACCTCCAGGGGGCAGCACCACAGCACACAACAACACAACGAGAGCACAGGCACGCACACACGCACGACCAGCACACACTATACATTACTCAAAGCCTGTCAGTCAAACCAAGAGGTGAAAGTTGCCCCTATCCATAAAACTTTGACACAGGTGATGATAGCCTGTCCTAACTTTATCTCCATCAAAATGCTATAAAGCTGCAGGCTGTAAATGTGACCAGGAACAGCTTTCACCTGCTTTAGGACTCGTACATAAATGAATTCTTTCAGCGTCATTTCTCTTAACATATCAAACAGATTGGGAACAGGACCATACACAGGAAAACTGTTCAACACAAGAGGATAACGGGCAGCATTAACTAACAGCCAGTTGTAGCAAGAACGGACACTCACACGATACTGTAGGTAAATGGAGGAGCTCACTCATATCGTTTCACGGGACAGTGGACAAGCTACATTAGGACACTGAGTGTCTGTTGAACTCACCAGGGTTGTGTATACGGTCCAGTAGTTTGACCGAGCGCGCGCTGACCACTCCGCCGACGTGAACCAGAAAACCAGGTGGGAAAGACGTCAAGGTGAAGAAGGGGAACTCCTGCAGATAGAAAACAGCCGGGTCACTTACAGCAGGGGAAAACACACTCTGGACTTTTCTAATGTATTTTTGATAATCATATTTAATGACTGCTCCATGATTATCACATTATATTTGATTTGATGGTATTTATTTGTGATTTATAAACAATAAAATCCGTGTCTCAGTACTATATGTTAACTGTTTTGAATGTCCCATGTTCTGTTTTGGCTAGCCGGAGAAAAACCTGTAAAAATGATTTTGATATTTTTAAGACCTGCATATAAGCATGTCATTGCAAAAAAACTGAAACCCCATAAAAACTAATTCTCATGTCACAAGAACAAAAATCTTCAAACCGCTTTAAAGTAGATTGCTAAAATACAACTGTTTTTCTTAAGTCCCAAAGCCTATATGCTGTATCTTTAAACTGGTGTGTGGGTGAAAACAGCATTAGGAAAAGCACCAACATGCAGCAAGGACTGAGTGTGATGGTGTCCCACATGCAAGGTTTACCCCCAAGGACTCCCCACTCGCTCCATTCCAGCCTACACTTGTAGACACAAACGCGAGAGCATTTCAAATAGATCTGGAAGTGATTGAGAAAACGCCTTTTCAATAAAGCCTACATATTTTGTATTAAGGGAGTCATTCAATCCTTTCAAATCTACATAAATGCATTAATTGGACTTGGAGTTGAAAATGAAGAACACACACACACACACAAAATCTTTACATGCTTCTCTCTGTCCACTAACATGACAGCTGGTCCTCTGCCATCAGTCAATTCATGTGATGCACATCCATGCAGTCACTCACAAGAGGAGCTGAATATACTTAGGACTGCCTGTTGGCATCTTGGTTTTCATTCTAGGCTGAAGTCATGACCACCTTTCCAGAAAACCTGAGGGACGTTATGATTTCCAACCATGCAGGTATATGTGATGAGAAGAAATCAGGCGAGACTACTATTAGTTTCTTTCTTTCAAGTACTCCAGGAAGGAAGGTGGCTACCAATGCTACTGACATATCCCCCCAATGGGAGCAAGGGGGCGAGAATGAGGTGATGAGGTGAGCGTGCTCATTCCCGTTGTTGACGCAGGAAAACCACATCAGACTCAGGAAAAGAAGTCAGAAAGAAGAGAGGAGGGAGTATCCAGAAAGCACACACACAGTCACACACCCCTTCCAACTAGAAGGGAACGCAACTCCTAGCCTCCGGCCCTCCGCCTAACATATCTGTGAATCTTTCAGAGTGCAGTGGGTGCCAAGCAAACACACAAACAGGGCCACGAAAAGGACCCGCGGCCATGTTGCTCAACCCAACCTGCCCCCACTGAGATCTACAAACAGCAGAGGAGGGACGGGTTAGGAGTTGATTCAGACTCGGTGGTGGCCCTCAGCTAGTTAGGGTGTCATGGGAAAGGTGGAGAGCGAGAGAAAGAGAGTGAGAGCGAGACAGTGTCACACTGATGGGACATACCCTGGCGTTTAACAATAACCCAGAGGAGGACGCTCCCTGAGTAGCACAAGTGGTCGAGAGGACAGAGAAAGGGAACATTACTTGCTCTTACACAGACCCACTACCCATTAAGCACTTAACACCTCACCGGTGTAAATCAGAACTTTCACAAAGAATGAAGCCGTCCGACCCTTTAAGCAGACTTCTGAGGGTGACACGCAAAGCGTGTCAAAGGGTAAGCGGTCAAAAATGCCAAATGTGGCTAGTCAATCAGGGCCCAGCCTAAAATCAAAAAGGTACGTTTGTGACATTCACTGACGTTTTGCATTTTAGTCTCAAATGTCTGCTCATAGAGTGAGTCGGTAAATACACGCGTGTGCATGTGTGAGCGTCGTGTGTCGTCATACCCTCTGCTCGAGAGCCGTCTGCGTCTGTTGTCTGAGCAGAGTCTTCAGAGGCCCTGCGTCCTTCCCGGCGCTGCCCCCACTGCCCATTCCTGATCAGAGAGGAGAGTCTGGCTTCAGTTTCGGCACTTTCAGCACACAGGTTAATGGACTAGAGTTGACTTAACTGATAATTGCATTGCAGTATTCATGTTATGACGACAAATAAGGTGAAAACGGCACACAACACCTTAGGGTGAGAACAGTCAACAAACCTATGACTACTCTTATTATTTTCTCTTATTCAGGCATAAATGCTGGACCTAGAGTAAGGCTTGGGTACACCTGACAAACACATCAAACCACATGCTGAGGTCGGACACCCCTGAGCGTCGGTACATCCAGACTGTCAGTCAGTAGTAACGCCAGGCAGTAACACCATGCATGTTGAGCTTATGTTTCTGATAACATCACTCAAGTAGATCTGGTAAACAGTCTGTTGACCCAAAATACAACAGAGGCGCCAACAGAGTTGTACGGTTCTGTTACTTGGTGACACACAGCAGTCCTACTATACCGGAGGCTGCCAGCAGCAGGTCCTCGGTGAAGGACACGCTCTTTCTCAGCAAGGTAGAGTCTGAGTGGACGGAGATAAGAGGGGGCGGGGTGGTGGCTCTGGGGGCAGAGCCGTGACCACCGCCCACTAAACCAGAACCAGGAAGGGACAGAGTGTCTGTGGAGAGGGTGGGGGAACTGGGGCAGAGGAAGATCCCAGGCCTGCGTCTCAATGGCTTGGAATTCTCTATCCAGCAGAAAAACAGATGGGGGGTGCACAGAGAAAAACAGACACGTTGAGATTGGACAGGCAGAGCAATGAGGAGAAGCACAACAACTGAGGAGGGGTTCCTTGGGAGAAGGATGTGACGGGGAGAAAGTGAACACTAGCGTAGAGAAAGAATAAACTTAAGATTGAAAATTTGAGTTACAGAACAAATTGAAGATGTGGTTCAGAGGTGTGGAACCAAGCTACAGAAGGGAGGAATGCGAAGGCAAGTTAACACAAATGAGAGAGAGGAGGAATGTGACAATACAAGAGCGAAAAGAGGGGCATGAAAAAGGGAGATAGAATGAAAAAAATACTTGAGATATAAGGGGAAACTGAAAAAGAAGAGTAGAGGAGTGGGAGCAAGGAGGAGGTAAGTGGGCTTGGGAGATTGCTGGTCCCCTCTGGACAGTTCAGGGGAGCAGCTCTGGTAAGAAGGTCCTTCAGGTTATAAAGGTGTTTATATGTGCTCAAGTTGTCCTTGGGGCAGAGTTTGACTACACTTACCTTTTCATCAATTATTAACCATAATGACTGCTACAGAAGAAGTGACCTTAGATCAACAACAGCCCCCCATGAGACACAATGCTTCCGTTAAAAGACCACAACAACAGGGGGACAAAACTAACAGAGATCCGGTGTGTCTTCAGACGATTAATCATGTTTTATACAAACTGAAGGCTGTCTAGAATATCTTGTGAAAAACGAAGACACATCAGACCACTGTGGACAAGGGGGAGGATGGGATATGGCTAAATAAATCTTTACACCATTTACAATAAAATAATGATGAACTCAACCATGAAAAAATTTAAAAGTTTAAATAAATAAACAAAAACCACCACCAAAGTAGCACCACAATGAGGTGAAGGAGAAGGGTGGGATGAGAATGGGAAAGGGGGGCGGGGCCAAGTGTTCTTACCCGTCTTGGGCGTCAAACTGAGGTCTGTGTCTGATGATGAGGACTGGCGGCTGCATGGCTTGGAGGGAGAGAAGGGGGGAGGAGAGGAGGAGGAGGTGGGAAGGGCTCTGAAAGGGGTTGGCGGGCCGGAGGACGAGAGCAGGTCCTCACCAAATACCGGCCTGCCAGGAGAACATGACACACACACACACACACACACACGCGCACATGCACACGTCAGTCACCACCTTATCCTCTGAGCATGTGTGTTCGTGTGTTTGATTGGTGTCAGTGGTGATCAGTGTCGATGACGTGTTTTAATGTGTGATATGTTTGATTTGGGTGAGGTGTGTTTGAGGTGCTACGGATGGCTGGAGAACAAAAAAAAAGCAAGCGTGGAAAGCAAAACTTAAATAAACAAAGAAACGCACACACACACACACAAATTAATCTAAAGAATGCAACGTGGCAAAACACAAGGTCAGACTCAACAGAGGATGACGAGCTGAAGCATGTGTCCCAGTAGAGTGAAGCACAGGTCAGGTGACTGTGAAGAGATCGCAGGTCCTTCCTCAAGGCTAAAGCCACACGTTAAACGCTTTTCTTGTTGCAAACGACTGATTAAAAATGCTGAATAGTACAACTAGGAGCCTGACTGCTCATCCTCTATCATTGGAAAAGACATGACAGGTGGAGGGATTTGAGATTTGTATCAACTTTTTGGTCTTTCTCTGACAAACAAGTATAAGGGTCTGCCTTCTTCCTTCTCTTGATGCGTCTGTCTACAACACAGCTTTAGTGCCATTAATTGGCCGTAAACCTCCAGCAAAAATATATTGACTTTTTTCCTTCCATAAAACATCCCCATCTATCTCTCTTTGTATTTCAAACTTCTTCTAATTCTCCTGTGTGTACTTCCTTCCCTGCCTCTGCGTACCAGTGAAGATGAGTGTGGGAACAGAGACAGAGAAGTTCTGGGACAGTCTCTGGGAGCTGCAGGCCGAATGCACTGGGCTGTTGTGGGTGGAGCGGCATCCGTGGGCAAGGGGAGACCTGGGCCAATCAGCACGCAGAGAGAGGTAGACAGAGAACCAAATTGGACACAAGCAGTGAGAAACGTCCCGATCCGAACGTAGCCGGAGAGGAAGAAAGAGACGCACACAAGAAACAACACCACAACATTGCAATAGAGTGGAAAAGGAGACAAAAAGGAAAATAAATTTTGTTTTTTACTCCCTCTCTTGTTATTGCATTTTAGGCCGTGTGAGAGCAGTAGGAAACAGCAGTGCAGAGCACTCGGGTGGAGATCTCAAGTCTCACACAAACATACAGCAGGGATGCAAACACAACAGAAAAAGGTGACAAAGGCCCAAACAGGCACAGGGACAAGCTAAGAAATGTTACATTTCTTTATTTTATTTGTGTAAAATGTCTAATCTTTGGGTTTTGGAAATTGTGAAGGGCATGTGTCACTGTTTTCTGACATTTAATTATTGATTTATTCTTTTTATTGATCTTTTTATTATGTAATGATACTAAAATAAGGCAAAAGGTAAAAAGACAAAAAAACTATAAATTGACAATGAAATAAATCTCCTGTATTTTTTATTAAAACAGGATATTTGAACAATACGCAGTTAAGTAAGAAAAAGGTACATTTACTGAGTTTTTTCTTTTTAAAGTAATATAAACTGGGGATTGAAATTGTATTACTGTATTGGAATTTCTCTTTATACCCAATAGTGCTGAATGCTGTCAACAAACAAGAAAGGCTGTGATGAAAGCAAACTTTCTATTTCATTTAAATGCTTTTTTATTAACTACCAAAAACAAATTTGCTGAGTCAAGCTTATGCGGCTTCTTTAGTCAGAATAATTTTAGTTCATTGAATGAACACAAACTGAGAAAATATGTATTGAAAATGACATTTCATGTATAGAGCCCCACAGGGAAATATGCCTGTGGGCAAGGGCAAGAATCAACGTCATCACCAATCTGTGTTTATATCCCTGATACACACATTATCTCACTCTCTCACACACACACACACACACACACACACACACACTGAGTCTGATACAGAGATACACACTGTATAAATTCAAATAAGAGGCACACATGCACTCAATTGTAGTTGTGCTTTCAGCAACTGGACGAAATCACAGGCTAACCACTAAAAAGCCAGGGTGAGGAAGACAACAGAACAAAGTGAAGGGCCACACTGTTAGAGGCGGAGCAGAACATGTTTGTGCTAGATACTCACTAAAAGATGCAGCGCTAGAACATGCAGAGGCAGAGCAGAAAGCCATGCAAGAGTGGTCTAAAAGAGCAGACAAGGGAGGAGGGGGGTTGAGGATGGCTGTGTGTGTACTGTACATGTGTGTGTCTCAGGATATGTTGTATGCTGTTAGTTTCATGATGCAATACACGTGACACAATAGACACACAAATTACAAAGGGGAGTCAAAGATACTGAGACACACACAGGAGTAACTTCTACACGTGACATAACATACAGTACATTTCATCAACACACGCACTCTCTCTCATGCACACACCGATCATCATTCCCCATTCTCACAAACTAGATTTGCAGTTAAACTTGCACATTAAAAGAGGCGGGGTCCATGCTTGTGTTGTCGGTTCATACTCACTCCTTTCCGTCCTTGGAAGGGGAATTGCAGGCATTGGAAGCAGGGGCTGTGTTTGGGTGCATGTGTGTGTTGGTGTTGGGGGCGCTTCCAGAGCTGAGTTTGTCCAATGTACAGGCAGTACCTATGGCCCGGACCACCAGGCCAGACTCTCCTTCCAAGTCAAAACACTGCAAGTAGCCCACCACTGCATTCCCGCCCATTTCCAGTACCTTAAGGCCTATTTTCCTCTGTAGCTCTCCTGAATAGGGGGTAACACACAGCCACATTTACAAGAA
>JAVQJD010001452.1:0-11821 GCA_036023655.1 Nannoperca australis
TAAATTTGGGTTAGTGAGAACTTCTCCTTTGCCGAGAAAATCCATCCACCTCACAGGTGTGGCATATCAAGATGCTGATTAGACAGCATGATTATTGCACAGGTGTGCCTTAGGCTGGCCACAATAAAAGGCCACTCTAAAATGTACAGTTTCACTGTATTGCGAATATGTCAGTATCTGGTGTGACCATTTGCCTCAAGCAAACATTTTAGTGTGGCCTTTTGTCACTCTAAAATGTGTGCCACTGAGGGTCTCACAGTAGTATGGGTTGCAAAATAGAGCATATACAATATGTATATCACCAGCTATCACCTGTAAAATTTGTGTAATTGACACTTTGATTATTATTGCAGCTAAGCACCATCCACATCAGCCCTTTGCCCAGTTACACCAGTACGCCCCTGTCCTCAAAGCCCATAGTGATGTGGGTTCCCAGTTCTTGTTACCTTCCACCTCCTGATTCCCAACACAGGTGATGCACAGTCCTTTTGCAGTGCTAAGCATACAGTATGATATATAGTGATATGGCATCAAAATTACATGACAATATTACACAATAGAAAAGTGGCACACCGCAAGGCTTGTAGTGAGGTGCTGATCCCTGGAAGTAGACTTGAGAGTAGGTAAAAAGTATCCCACACTCTGGCTCCATATGCACTTCTCTTTTAGTCATGTGGCTTGATCTTCTTCATGATCAACAGTCACAGCAGGGCACTGGTACGTTATATACACCACACCATAGTAACTTAAACAGAGTGACAGGAGCTACAGCCAATCAAATGACTGCAGTGAACATCATAATATATACGTTACGTGACATGACATATAGCAGCAACATAATTTCATGCAATATGATAGAAGAAATGCATGGTATTAAAGTGTAAACCGTCTCTCCCAGCTAATGAAAAAACTATAGAGGGAAAAACAACTGTAGGAGGCATGGACTCATGTCTATGTAGTGTGGGTCAGGAGACACGGGAGGATGACTTACTTTTTTCATATAAATTTCATGACGTAGACGGGTCTCAACCGGTTGACTCAATGTCAGCATTGGCCTCTGATTTTAAAACAGTAGATGGTACGTTGAGCCATTTCCAACCCATGAAATGCAGATTTTTATACATTTGTTAAGAAATGTCAATATTAACACCAGCACTGATGTGTTTCATCGCAGTCATATACAGTCATATCATTTAGTTTACACCTTTAACTGTTCACTACTTCTTTAATTAACATGTATATTTAACCTAACATGATATAACGACATACAGTAAGACTGCGTAAAATGACAAACATAGAATCACAGTGTATTCTCTATTGGTTTTTCATTACATGCTCTTTTAGATTGGAGGTTTCTGTCATTTCTTGCTATGATTCAGTGTATTTTTGACAATTGAAACCATTTTTAGTTGTCCGCTACGCTGGCCTGCTGTACCCATTTGTCTCTTTGACCACAGTGCTAAGTCTCCTCGACTGGCTGTCAAAGGACTGGTTCTCCTCCCCCCTGCTCAGATGAACAAATCTGTTGAAAACAAGGTAAAGTTACCCCACAAGGAGACACTGTGTAACTTAATATGAAGTGAATTTGTGCACTTAACTGTAAACTGTATATTGTGCTGTGTGGTTCAGAAAAAACTCAAACCGGACAAGTCAAGGAACAGGGCTCTGCTTAAGCGAACTCCTCTGAAGTCTCGGGTGCACCAGAAAGGGAAGGGCTCCCTTAAGCTGGAGGTGGACACTGACCTATCAGATCGTGGTTTGTCCAGTAACCTCCATGTGAAGAAGGCCTCTGCGTCTCCTCGGGTCCACTGTCTTGTTCCTGCGGGTCAAACTAGGGCCTCTGTCCCTGAGGCCAAAGATGACCAGCAGCTGCCCAGTTCAGCCCAGACCTTCCACCTCAGTAACAAGCCTACACCCGGTGAGCTGGTATAGAGGACCTGAAGGTTAGACAGATATAAACCAAATATAAACCGGACCTGAAGGTTAGACAGCATTTCTTGTTTCTGGACGTCACAGACTCAGGTCTTCACTCAAACAAACAGAATAAGGTGGACTTGGGAGATTTTAATACCCCTAACAACACCTGCAAACACTGTAAAAATTAATTGAATGTGCATTATTTAAAAAAACAAAAGCTTATTCACTCATTTAGACAAATGATATCAGCATGGAGCAACATTTTATGGCTGACAGTGGATTAACTCACTGGAAGGCTCTCAGTGTTGGTGTTCATAAGGGATCTGACACAGACCACATTGAAAAATACATGATAAATCCTCTTAAATGGCATCTTCATTGTTTCATGTTCAGTGCTAATCTCTGGCCAAAGTCCAGTCAACCTAAGTCCCTGAGGGATTTGAAACTTGTAATTGAACGTGCTGACGTGAAGATTATCAGTCACTCAGTTGGTCATGATTAATCCACAGTACGTGTGTGTGTGTTTCTCTATCAACAACCTTTGCGAGCACGTAAGAGAAACAGCAAAGTGAGAGTGGGCACCGGCCTCCAAAGATGCCAACGCCGATAACCCTCACAAACACACTTGTGCTGGCTTTATTTAGTATTTTCAACATCTCGTGGAGGGACGGGGTGTTGGTCACGTACGTCCCTGATTACCCAGGCCTCAGTACAGAACCTTCTCAGCTACTCATAAACAAATGAATCAAGAATTTAAACTTTATTTCATGCTACATGTAAACGTATGCCAAGGTTGTGCACAGCCTGTAAAGGGGAAAACGGGGCAAATTAATATTTTTTGCTGCAAAGCTGAAATTCTTTAAATGTGATAATTTTTTGTGATTCCAGTTATATTCCAACCTGCAATTCAGATTGCTCAATGTCAGTGTGCTATGTAGGGTTTATACAGCTTTTTAAGTTGACACTTTTTAATGTAGATAAACCAAAAAGGTCCCTTTATCATCACATCTAGTTACAAAGAAATCCAGAAGGCAACAAACAAATGGGACAATGGGATCGTTTCATTTAAAATATTAAGATATTTGGTTTCCACGAGTGATTGTGTCGATGATGAAACACCAGATTATGTTGAAAAGCAAGCATTTTTAAGCAGTATCTTCTAATTCAAGCACATTCCTAACCTTGAAAACATAACGGTTGAAATTAAGTATTTTCCAAACCTTCAAGCTTTGTGCGTACCCTGGCTGTGAGACTTGGATTTATAGCTACTGTACATGCACTGAATCTTTTTCTCTATATTGTGAACGCAGACTGGAATCAATGGGATTGATTGGGAGAGCCTGAAGAGACAGACGTACCTGTGGAGGAGCCACACTCAGCCTGTCCCTTCTTTATCTTCAGAGGACAGGACTTTGTACCATCCCATTTTCACAACTTTTCTATCATCTAGAAAGTTGAATTATGCTCTGTGTACGTTTTCAGGGGGAAAAAAAGAGTCTGCATTGGATTTATGTTTGGCAAAGGTGTCAAGAAAAAAGTGCTGCTTGTCATAAAGCCACCCTCTGGCTTATATCAGTGTAATGTGAGTCATGGGGAACATTTGAGCTGCCCTGAAAACACCTTTCTTAGGCAGCTTCTTACTATGAGTAAACTAAAACCTTAATGTCAAATGTACATGCCTGTGTTGTTTTTGTCGATGGGAAGGTCTCAGTTGGAAAAAGGTGATGTCATGTTCCTCTGTGCACCAAACAGGATTTAGCAACATTTGATGGTTGTTTGCTTTTTAATTCAACACAGTTATCTCAGGGCACTTTTTCACATAGAGCAGGTCAAGACCAACTTATATTTACAAAGACCCAACAACACTAGGTGACAGTGGCAGCTACCAAAGTTACCAAAATCTGACTTTAGCTGAGTTTTTAAACTTTAAAATTGCATCATTCTTAATAAATAATAAGTGAGAATATTCTTTCCAATTTGATTGTTATTTAGTCAAGAACAAAAATATGTTCTACAACTTGAAACTACGTTGTCTGGAATCCTTCCTACGAATGATAACATATTTTTGTTTTCAATATGCTGGACAACACGTAAGTGTCTATACTCTAGTGCAGAGTCAAACACTATTATCAATATTTCTAGTATGTATGGCTCCTTTTGCTGTTGAGCTAGTGTGTCCAAAGGCCTAGTCAACAGCCAGAAGTAACCATTTAAATGTATTCCCAAGGCCATAAATGCAGATAGAGCTGCATGGTAAGGGGACCATTCTTCCCCAAGAATCTCAACAAAACTAAACACAGGTGTACATAAAAGATTAATTCACTATTTACTATCTGTCCTGAGAGCCTTCGCTGACATGTCAATTATTTTTTCTACATTTTTCTGTGATGTATCTCTTTAATTGTAGAATCTTCTGAGGTTTGTGGCAGATGCAGAGCCTGAACTCCAGCCAACCTCATGTTAACTTTGAATCCACTGCCCCCATCATCCAGTCTCACCTCTGATATTTGTGGGGAAGACAGACAGTCTATCTGTCCAACATGTCTAACTAAGTATTAAAGTGAGCATGAAGTATCAAGTAATATGTAATTTAATAAGGGGTACCCAATGAGCAAGCTCAGGAACATTATCATCATCAGACTTGGTTCATGTTATGTAACGTGGTGGTTGTTTTTTTGTTGAACAGTAGGTGTCACTGCAGAGTCCATTGTGGAATAAAGACAACTTTTCAGAATAGAAATAGGGTAAGATAGATTTGGTCAGTGATGCCTGTGGGAACGTAAGGTCATTCTAGGATCAGAGAAGACGTTGTAGAAACTGTGAGGAGAATACAATAATTACAAAATAAAACGGCAAGAAAATATAGATGAAACACGCCATCGTCTCTGACGTGAATGCACTTTAGTAGGTCAATTCAGGACAATTTCCTGCTTCATGGGAAAGCATATGGCTTGTAAACTGTGCAGGAGACTGAACAGTGTTGTTAAAGGAGCTAAGAGGTTTTCAGATTCAGACCAGTGGTCTGGCGGCATAACAGATGATGTGTCTGTTGCTGTGGTTGGTAGCATGATGTCACCATCAAACCAGCGTCTTCTTTGGTTTTTTCATACACTGAACAAAAATATAAACGCAACACTTTTGTTTTTACTTCAATTTTACATGAGCTGAACTCAAAGAGATAAAACTTTTTCTATGTACACAAAAGGCCTATTTGTTTCAAATATTGTTAACAAAATTGTCTAAATTGGTGTTAGTGAGAACCTCTCCTTTGCCGAGATAATCCATCCACCTCACGGGTGTGGCATATGAAGATGCTGATTAGACTGCATGATTATTGCACAGGTGTGCCTTAGGCTGGCCACAATAAAAGGCCACTCTAAAAATGTGTAGTTTTATCACACAGCACAATGCCACAGATGTTGCAAGTTTTGAGGGAGCGTGCAATTAGCATGGTGACTGCAGGAATGTCCACCAGAGCTGTTGCCTGTGATTTTAATGTTCATTTCTCTACCATAAGCAGTCTCCAAAAGCGTTTGAGAATTTGGCAAATCTTGGTATAAAAGATTTTTTTGTTCAGTGTAGTTACGTGTGATGTGCAGTACAGCGCTCCAGGTTCAGGTCTTTGTTTGGTGCACTGGGTTATGTTGTTAACATTGCTGTTGTGTGATGGGCCCTCTGCTTTACCAAAACTCCCGAAGACCTTACTAAAATTGCATAACATAACTTGTATATTCCTTAGTTTCTAAATCACTGAAGGTTTGGTAGCTCATTCTGCCTAAAGCTAAAAAATTTTGGGCTGTTGTGTCGAGCTTCTTGTCCTGTGATAGTTAGATCCTTTTTAGAAGCTCTGCTATGTTGACAGATTTACAGGAAGCACTGAAATGTGGTGAGCGCACAGTGCAGCACAGACAGGACAACATTCATTACACGTCACATACACTTTAAACCATCATATCAATGGAACAACCACAGGAAAAGTACTTCTTTACAACCATTCATTTTAGATTTTTAGGCATTTTAATATTGTTAAATTTACCAGTAAATATCAGCTACTGGTTGCTCCTATTTCAATTCTTACATTATGGCCATATGACTTTAACAGTCCAGCATCTGTTCACAGGAATTCATTAATCTGGTTCAACAGTTTTACAGTCCCTTTTACAGCGGTGGTCTATGGGGAAAATGTTTGCTGCAATACTGCTGGGACCACTGGGAAAGATTGGAAGCCAGGCTGAGTGACTCGTTGTATCCAATTCTTATAATACATCCATCCTTATTATACATCCATGGTGCTGCTGCTCCTCAGTAGACTTCCTGAGGTTTGGCCAATCAGAAGAAAGTGGGCTGTTAGGGAGGTGGCCTTAAAGAGACAGGAGATAGCTTGATTCAGACCAAGGATGAACTCAGGGGCTACATAAAGGGCCAGTGTAATTAATAAGGATTTTTCTGTACTGTGAATCATGCACAGCTACACAGAATAAGAGCATACTAGGTCTCCTTTAATTTCCATTTACTGTATATTGGTTTTCCAGCAGCCTCAGGCACAATGAGCTTTATGTGTTTGTGTCCCAGTTCCCGTAGGGGAGCCCTGGAACATTTTCTGTTTATGGCTTTACTGTGATAACATTTTCCCCTCTGAATCACAGGCAGCGCTGTGTTGTGGTGCCACCTTTCCTCTGCCCACTAACAGGACACACTCTGTCAGCTGGCTGCACCACCAGCTCCCACACTAAAGTCTCTTTGAAATACCAGTTTGTGTATTCTAGTGTACTAAATATGCATCGAGCACTTTAAGAAACCTCAGATTGACTGGAGGGAAAGGCAGCATCGGTGTTGATTGCTCAGGCCTCTGTCATTTTGAGTGTTTTTTTAATGCAAACTTACTTTGTTGGTACAATATACACACTGTGCTTTACGTTCATTTTCAATCTGAGATGTTATGAAGAGTTGCACACCTTTTTTGCCTCTGTGCGGGCGACAGCCATAAGCAGAGACTCTTTTTTTGATGGTTGTCCATCCGTATGTCTGTCCCATTCTCATGAACTCAATACCTCAGGAATGCCAGGAAGAAATTTCTTTAAATTTGGCACAAACGTCCACTTGAACACAAGGCTGAACTAATTAGCATTTGGTGGTCAGAGGTCAGAGGTCACTGACCTCACAAAACACTTTTTTGGCCATAATTCAAAAATTGGTCGGACAATGAATTAGACACTTTTCAAACACTCAAAGGTCAATGGTCACTGACTTGATGAACTTGATGCGGTAGTTCTGACAAAGTTCACACAGATCTTTAATAGGATACAACGATCAAAAAGATCAAAGGTCAACTTCACTGTGACATGATAATGTCCTGGAAAAACACTTGTTGTCCATTATTCAACACAGAAGGGGGGATTGTGACCATATTTCACAGTTGGTCTGACACTTGATAGGTGACACTTTTGATTCAAAGGATTCAAATTGGTCAATTCCAGATCTCACTGACACCTTGAGTGGGACGACACAATGACAAAAGAATAACTAGCACAGTACGGGCTGTCCTTCATCTCGTCCATTCTGCCTTTCACTTCCTGCCTCATTCTGAATTTACAGTACCACATTTTGTGCAGCTATACTTAGTAGTTTTTTTTCTTGCATGTGCATGAGGACGCACATGCACATACAGGTGATGCAACACACACTCCTACAACTGGTGTCACACTGTTCCACTGATCTACAGGTGGCAGTAACACGCCAACGCTGAAATGTGTCAACAAAGGCAGGGAAGAAGAAGAATAAACATTGATGTAAACAGTGTTGGGTTGAAAATACTTCAAAATCGTTTTTTGATGAAGGAAATGCACTCAACACGCGTGTTAGGCCTCACGGATACACACAAAACTCCACAGGGCCCCTTTAAATCCACTTGTTGCATAACTGAGCCTCTCTGTGGAAGGGATGTGTCCATCAGTACCTGCAGCACACGTGCTCATGCCAGACACACAATGGCTAGGTTATTGCTGTGTTGCTAGCACTGTGGCCAGATATTGCTGCTCTGTGCTCCCTGCTGTCATCACTCCTATTAGATGCTGAAGAGGAATGTGCAGGCTACAGCTTCCCTCTGCCCTGCTGCTTGAGTGTCTGCCAGCTGAACAGAACAGCCACACCTGCAGCCATCACGTGCAGGACTAGCCTACTTTTTTATGAACTTTTATTTATAACTAGAGTACATGGCTTTGTGGAACTGCCTTACCTTGCATCTAACTACGCCTTGTTAAAGGAAGTGGAAATATTACTTCGAGAATAATTCTTCCAAATTGGTGTTTTTAACAAGCATTGCTTTGTAGTTTTTATTTTAGTAAGTATCCACTTTCTATCTTTGACACATTATTTCAGAAAGAAGATGTGTTTAACTTGTAGGAAATCATTGTGGTCAAACAAAATCAAAAGAAGCTGTTAAACAGTACATTTGGATTATTTTAATAATAGATTACATGGATTACTGAAAGATGTGTACATTTTATCTGGTGCGGTTAAGCTTTATTATCAACAAACATTTTAAACTAGCATTATAACCTTCTTTCCAACTTTAACATTTTGTTGGTAGATTTTATATTAGTCAAGAAAATGTTTGTAATACTGGTAGTATAAATTATACAATGATACCCAATTACATTTTTAAATGTAACGTAAACTGTCTGAAAAAAGCACAGAAATGAAAACCATCGTGTAGGAAAGTGACCTACATGAAGGAAAGCTTTTTATCTGCGGGCACCAGAGGGCTCATGACATCATCTGCTCACACTCATCTACAAAATCTAATACTCGGCTGGTGATCAGCTCTGGCTGCTCAGTATGAGTGTTTACAGTATAGCCAGTGTGTGAATGGAGGGGGAAATTAATCCCATTCAAGGTAACAGTGGGATGAGTGATGACTGCTGTGAACCAGGAGCTTTTTATGGACACTAGTATGAGGAATGTGGTGGAGACGTAACCTCTGGAGGGCGGAGTTAAGACTGGGACTGTGGTGTAGCCTTCACACATGCTCTCACACAGCTGATTTCACAGTGAACATACACATTGCATTTACCTAACTGCTCTTCTTGTATCTGCTGTACAGACAGCCAGGATAGAAAAGAAAAGCACCTAAAAAAGACTGCTGTGGTGTAGGTTCATAATGTCAAACATAACAAGAGTAGAAGAGTGGGGGGGGGGGGGGGGGGCAGCAGACACACAGGTGAAGAGCTTTGTTTACTATTGCAGCATTAGCTATTTGCTGAGCAACTGTGGAGATAGAAAAGAGACTGATCGATCCTATGGTGATGGCAGTAGTACATCAGCTGTTCAACCTGTCACTAGGGAGTAAAAGACGTTCACTGGTGTGCAGTCGCTTGGCTTGTATCAGTCTTCAACCTGGGAGTGCTACAATAAGCATTGGCAGGTAATGAGACTACCACACTACAGCGCTAATTGTCACAACACCTGATTTGCTCTGAATGCAGCCTAAGGCATGTAAATGATAAATGTGCTTTGCCTATATAGTGCTTTTGAACCAATGAACCCATTCACACATGATGGAGCTGACCTGGGATTATTGAACGACCCAGTCTACCTTTACCTTTATTATTCTTATAAGAATGTAAACTTTGTCCATATAGTGGCACTACAAGAACAGGAGATCATAGTTCATCCCTTTGAGAGCATGAATGTACTAGTTTTTACTGACACAAACTGAAGCCCAGTCAGTATTTAGTAGACTTAAATAAAGTGTCTCTAAATAAGACTTGATGCTAGGCTGTTTCTTGAGATGCATGTTTGGAAATCAAAGTGTCTCTGCTACTGAACGTGGGATGTTGGTTGAAAAGAAGATCTTGAGACTGCGATCGCTTTATGCAAAGTACTGATCAATAGCCTAATCCTATCAGATGAGATTTTTGTAGTTCTTTCTCTGAAACTTTGAAACTAACAAGAAAAATCTAAGCAGGCTTCACAAGTGTTTAACTGACTGCTAACTCAACACAGAACTGGATCTGCTGTGAGCCTTTAAAAACATATTTTATCATAGAAAGTTGTAAAACATATAATTTCAGCAAGTGGTTTATACTTTTAATGTGAACTAAGCAGGAAGAGTATTTTAATTTGTACAAACTCATACTTTGTTTTTCATGAGCTCATATCTGAGTCCAATATAAACTTTGTCTAATCCATTCACCGCTGTGGGTCCTGTCTGGGTTCCTGTTGTGTCTTCTTACTTCTCTGTGGTTGACTCAGGCGTTACAGCACCTCTTCCTGTACGCTGCACACACTTCCTGTTTATCCTTTGGATTGCTATAAAAGTGTGATCTTGAATTTGCCCTTTTCGTTACCACATTTCAAGGAAACCTCACACTGAAAGCAGTCTGGTCATGTCTGTGGTTACAGACAGCAGATTAAAAAGAGTTGTTAGAAGTTTGTAAGGAAAATATTAAAAACACTTCATTGGACCGACTCTTCTGGTTGGTCGGTGTCAGATATCGAGCTGAGAAAACAAACAGGAGGGCAATTGCGTGATGAATAGCTGACAACTCCTGACCTCCATGTGTTTTGGAAATGTTTGCCTGGCTGACAAACAATGGTTGGCACATGGCCAGGTAGGAGGCTGCCAAACTGGCAACCCCTCCACCCCCACACCCTACCCCCTTGACTCTTGCCTCCCCCTGTTCCTCCATCAGTGTCCGATGCAGCGTGGCCAGTACACACATCCTGCCTTTGTGGGCCAGGAATGCCAAGAATCCAGACTGCTGCCCCCCTCCCTGCTCTTGCCCAACAAGGTGCTCTCACTCCTCCTCCCCCATCTCACTCCAAGCCCCCCTCCAGTCCAGTGGCCCAGTGGTTTTCAGGGCAGCCGGCCGGGTGTCTGGGTGGCAGTGTGGGGTTTGATGTTGGACTCTCTCTGCATACAGTAACATCACCACTTCAGTCTAGAGCTACAACACCTGCCGTCGGGAAGGGAGCTGTGTGAAGTGGGACCAACTTTTAACCTGACGGCCACAGGTTTAATGAGGTTCTTTAGGGTGGGCCTGTGGGGGGGCTGAGGTTATTCTTTTTTCATCTTTAAATCATCTTTAAATATGACCGTTTTAATGTCAGAAAGTGTGAAAAGGCTTCTAAAACTTTCTTCTAAAAACATGTCCTTGAAACCATTGCTGATGGTTCTCTCCTGACTGTAAATCAGTGGCACAGTTTCCCATAGCTCTACGGAGCATTTATGCATCTTTCGGTTCTTTTTTACATTTATTTTCTGGCCTGCAACTTTAATGTTTAGTTCACTCTCATGCTTATGTAGCATCATAGCAGGGAGCTGTTTTCAGTGGGAAGCTCTGATAAACCCACTAAACACTACCTGCCCAGCACCAAACAGCACACAGACACAGTTAGAGACTCGCTGGTGAAGTTGAGCTTTTAGCGTCCTCAGGATTATGTGGAGAAAAAAAACAGAGCTAAAAGGAGAGTGAATATTGAAGTTACGTTTATCAAACCGCCAGAAACACGACTCCAAATGAATGCTAATGTTGCTTTATTACCTGGATGTGTTAATAAGCAACTGTTTGCTAACAAGTTAACAACTCACCCCGCTCATCTGGCCGAGGTGGTGGGACAGGTCTGCTTCTCTCACCACACTTAAAATACACATCCGCACCACTAGATATCAACGTTAATACCACTTCGCCACGATAACTAAACCTGTCAAAGCTCTATTTGTCATTCTCTACCGCCCACCAGGTTCTCTAGCTGACTTTGTGGAGGAGTTGGACGTGCTCCTCAGCTCCCTCCCTGATGACGGGACTCCACTGATCGTCCTAGGGGATTTCAACATCCACCTCGGGGGAACGCAGGCTGCTGACTTCTTGTCTCTCCTGACTTCCTTCGGCCTGAAGCTGCT
>JAVQJD010001453.1:0-15779 GCA_036023655.1 Nannoperca australis
TATTTCTTTAAAGTTAAGACTAGTTTAAAGTCATCTTCATTGAAAAGTACAGTGCTTTTCCTTCAAAAATAAGGACATTTCAATGTGACCCCAAACTTTTGAACGGTAGTGTATATGGGAGGTAAAAGACAAATTTGTGTTTTCAAGTTTGACCTTGAAGACAATCCCCCCCCTCCACTGAAGCTGTGATGGGAGCGGGCGTTCGCGGTAGGAGCACAGGTTCAGGCGAGAGAGAAAAGACAGAGAGAGCACGAGAAACCCGTGAATTTATACTGCGGTGTCACATTTCTCTGTTGCAGTCCATTTCTCACTGAGAATACTGACATAAACCTCCGACTTCAATCCCAAGCTTCACAGAGGGAGGATCAATCTGGCCATTACCCGGGATACTTGGGTCTGTTGGACCTCTACTTTATGACAAGAGAACCCAATTTGCAACTGCAGCCATTTTACACACCCTTACATCTGTGCCTAAGTATCGGCCAGATGTCGCAGCTGCAGTTTAAAACATGGTGGGGTATAAGTCTGATTGATTTAAAGGCTCGCAGGAAAGAAGGAGGTTAAGTTTCAGCTTCATATTAAAAGCATTTTTACTTTGTGTGTGTGTGTGTGTGTGTGTGTGTGTGGCCGCTGGCTAGAGGCTTGTTCTGA
Organism: Nannoperca australis; assembly: GCA_036023655.1. Classification (NCBI taxonomy): domain Eukaryota; kingdom Metazoa; phylum Chordata; class Actinopteri; order Centrarchiformes; family Percichthyidae; genus Nannoperca; species Nannoperca australis. The sequence goes on from JAVQJD010001453.1 coordinate 652, forward strand.
ATGACAGGGGAAGATTGAAGGTGCTGGTGCCTGACGCTGTTGGACTTAAAATTAAATGGTCAAATTAATAGGTGCTGTCACTTGCCACTGTGAACCCACCCACTCGCCCCAACGCCAATCCGATGACAACACCTTTTTATTTGTATTTTTTTTGATCGACACCTCCATCTGCCCAATGCCACGCCGTCGATCTCTCACCACAAATCAAAGCGTTGAGAAGGAGAAACAAATCTTGGGAAATGACAAATAGCCAGAGGGAGGAAGAAGTTTTGACAAATGACATTTTGCTCATTCTGCAGTTTTATGATGCGTCTATATCAAGTGTGGAATTCTGCTGCAAAGTAACATGAAGCATGGCAAATTGAGTCTCAATCCTATTTGACATGGGCGAGATAAAGTCCCCAGGAAATCTTTAGAGGGACGGAGTGAAGCAGGGAGGAGGGCTGGAGGGGAGAAATAGAAAAGAGCCAGGAGTGAGCGGGCGAGAGCTGCAGCGGCGGCTGAAACATCGAGCACATATAATGTGCAAGAGTCACAAAGGTAATTTTCAGATGCAAGGCTGGGGGGAAAGGGAAAAAATGCATTTCAGTAATCTCATTCTTCTCTGTTCACTTGTATTCCGTTCCCCAGACAGGGCCAGCAGAACCATTTCATGTATGGTGGAGATGGTGGTCCAAGTAGAAAAAGATCTATTTGCGGAGGGCTGATTTGTCATTTGAGCGGCTCAGCAATAAACCAACAAATCCAGATGCAGGGAGTGAAAAAGCAGGTGAGGGAGGTTGATAAATGTTCTGGGTGCTCAACCTATGCCTGCTTTTTCAAGGAATACCACGAATCACACCGTTATTCTAAACAATAACCATAATGAACTAAAACTCTCACAACCCATAACACGGTGTTCCCCGTGAGGAGCTTAAAATCACATATATTCTGCATCTCCTTGTTCCATGTCTTCTTTGTAGCGATGTTTTAACTGAGTGAAATACTCATCAGCATGTTAGCATCGTCATCGTGAGCATGTTAGCATGGATTGCCATGAAAGTAGGTGCAGACAATCATGTCCGACTCAGGATGAAGTGTAATAACTTTGGTGATCCTTGAGCTTTTCATCTAGCACCATCGTCAGGTCAAACGTTTCATTTGTCCAATACACCTACAAACCTACAACATTCCCAGCAGCCTTAACTTCTTTGTGCACTTAACGCTAAGCTAAAACCCTGAATATGCTAAACATTGCACCTTCTACAAATCATGTAAGTATGTTAGCGTGCTGATGTCAGCATTTAGCGCAAAGCACTGCTGTGATTCTAAGGACAGCCTCACAGGGCGACTGTACACTCTTAGTGTCGTCTCAACCCTTAACATACACTTTCCCCTAAAGTAGCTTTAAGCTAGGTAAAATCCTCTTACTCCACACAGTATCATGTTCTGTATTTGCTGGCTCCAACTCTTCACTGAAGCTATATGACGTTTACACTGAGATTACATTTCAGCTCCAAGACACAGCTTTTATGCACATTTACCCCAAACTCAGCCTGACATACTTGGTTTCTTTAAAAACTTAGGGAACCTAAACTATTTAAATTGCAGTTTTGTGTGTTTGAACAATGTTTGACTGTTCAGCTGCAGCCCACTGGTGGGCTCACGCTTATTAAGAGGATTTAATACTGTACCAGTCACTTCATAGGAAGAGTTATCTGGTGAAAAGCATAAGAAAACAGTATGAATTCAGGCGTTTGGCTGCAGCTCCCTCACTTATTACTCATTTTTCTTGTTGTTTTGCTGCAAGCACAGCAGACTGCAGCAGGAAACACACCCGAGCCCACTGTTTATTTTATATATATATATAAATATATAATAACTGAGAGGTTTACAGGAGGCACGACCAGGGTGGGAAAGGAAAGAAAATGAAGGGAGAGCAGAGAGCACAAGAAATGAACAAAGGGTGCAAAGAAAAAGAGTAAATTGTAAGAAGGGAAAGAGGGGGATTAAAAGTTCAGATACATTTGGCTTACCTGGACTTCTGGCTTTTAAACTTGCTACACACGTACAGTACACACACAGCTCTAATCTATGATTGTGAATACGCTTTGTTGTTACTACAACAACCTGCTGTCATTATCTGATGGCTTTTTCATTTGTTTTACTTGAGGATTCCAGTCACAATTTTGACTCGAGGCCAAGTGAACAGGCCAGAACGCAGGGCTTCACTTAGAGCAAAAAAATCTATACAATTCAATTCCACATTAGTCATTTCTCCACTCGGCTTTTTATAAAAAATGTATCTTGTTTGGTATTCCGGCTCGGAAAGTGAAAAGGTTGTGTGAATGGTATAAAGAAAAATAGAAAACTGTGGATTTAAAGTAATTATTGATTTATTTGGAGAGAAGTAGGACTTAAATGCCACAGAGGAGCTGCATCAGAGACAAATGTCCATAGAGAAAATCACTTATTCATGTTTCAGCCTTTACTGTGTGTTACAGTCAATCATCTGTCATTTCAAAAACAATCAATACTAAATCTCGCTCCTTTTGTTTTTTGGGAATATATTCCCCATTTCTACAGAACTAATCCGTCACAGTGCACAAATATGTTTTCACGCTGGATCAAACCTGAATAGAAACATTTTCATTAAAATACATTTCTACACTCTGCAACACCCCCCCACTCCATTCTTAGTATTTCTAGTGTTTAAGTGAGGAATTTTGATCAGGGAAAGAGTTCATGAGCTGGAAACCATTTTAATGTAACCGAGTGACGGGAATTAGACATTAGCTGGCAAATGACACATTTTAACATGGAGTAGTGATGTGTGCCGTCTGCCTGGGGAGGTATGAGAGGAAACTAGGTGGGGTTGCTTTGTATTATATCTGCTACATCAAAATGCTCAGACAGGCCTGGCTGCTGCTACTGGGCTGCAAATCATCTGATCTGCAGGTATCAAAAGGGCTGACCCCGGGGCCCCGGGACACGAGGGAGGAGAGCACTGGTGGGGACTAGTTAGAAAGGCCGGGGGATTCGAACTGAAAGAGGGCACACAGAGAGGGGATGGAGCATGTCAAGATATGACGATTCCAATGTGTTCGACTTTAAAAAGAAATACCGTCACTGACAAAAAAGTTTCAGTGAAGGAAACAAAAAGCTACAAGAAAAGAAACGGCTCTGCTGATCTCAACCATTAGGATCTACAAAGCCACCTGTAAACACATCACGCGGCCCTTTTCTGAACTCATAAAAGCCCACTCATGATAATCTCTGATAGAAGCAGTTAAATAAGTGGCGGTCAAGTAAAAATAGCTCCTCTTTTAAAAGTGGATGTCCACATGTTATGCTTACGTACCCAACACAATGATTTTACTCTCAAATGAATTATTCTGTTTGAGCAATACACTGATACTGAATATACAGATTCAGTTACAGTGAACCACTGTGCATGTTATGATGATCAGAGCTTTGTCACGCTAGTTACTAGCACACACCATCATACTTTAATTCAAATACAACAGACAAAGAAAACTATGACAGATATGGGTTTGTCATTTCGAGGGCAAATATAGCACAATATTTAATTTAATTTGAGTTCTTCTTTAAACAAAGGCGTGTTTCCGACTCTCAAGTACAGACAATTTTGTGATTACTAATCAACACAAATAAAAAAATCAAACTTGAAGCCCGTTTTCTTCCGTTAATAATTGTGTAAATGTTGCATCCCAGGGGCTCCAGCAAATATGGCCTTGTTGGGGCCATATTTTTATACAAGGCTGGAAGGTTTTGTTCATTTGAATCAGCCAAGCAAATAACAGGGAAAACACAAGGACACATACGATGGGACATTTGTGGATTCCAGTGTGCAGGTCGCTTTTATAAAACAGACTTGAATAGAATCACGAGGCAGGAGAGATGTAACAGCTGATTAACATTTCTCAATAATTGGGTCTACAACTCATCTACAACTTGAGTAAACGATCCAGTGTGTGTTTTACAGTACACCACTACACAATGATCAACACATAATGGACACTTCTGATTTTCTCATCAAACCTATATGCTGTCTTTCTTGCCATACACCTTAAAGATCTATGAACATGTGTAACCTTATTGTAAACTAGATAATTAAAAACTACACTTCCCCAACATGATCTGAGCATGTGCACATGACCACTCTTCAGGAAACACCACTAACACCACTAAGTTAGTGACTAAGTATTTGTTTAGTGACTCTACTGTTACTGTAGCTACTTCGTTTTAATCTTATGTTATTCACACTTGCTCCATCTTACTGCATTGCTGCCTTAATTGCACTGGAGTTGCAGTTTGATATACAGTGCCAGTAGGCATTTAGCCATTACAGGGATTTAACTGATGAATTTCTAATACAGAGTCTAGCGATCCAACTCACAAGCCTGAAACTTGAGTATTTTAGTGCAAAACTTCTCATTTTTGTCACATAAATACTCAAAGTAATCTGAAACTCATGTAACTGCCAAAACAAGCGTCCGCAACCAAGGCCACTTGACAAGTTCGCTGCAGTGGTGTACATTTCATCTCCACACACACACACGCAAATGCACACGCACACAAAGAGTCACTTCTGCACAGAGGCACATCCTATCAGACCCACTGATGTGACGACGCTGTGACAGGCTGCAGAGGGTTCAAACGAGGGGGCCGAATAAGCAAATAAAGGGGGATAAAAAGATGAGCTGAGGGAGGCTTGAGAGATGGTGAGTGAGTTATGAAGGAGAGCCCTCGGGACAGCGCTGGCCCATCAAAAAATTTTATAAAAAAAGCAGCCCTGCTGTTTTTGTACCCAGACAATATAAACACCCCCAGTCCAGTCGCCCAGCTGGCCACACAGTTCTGCAGACAAGACGGTCCAGATGCACACTTACACACAGACTTTAATTAACACCTCAATCAGATTGAGAATAATATTAAGCAAGACCAACAAAACTGGCAACCATTAAGCCAAAATATGACAAAAGAGCAGAAACTAATGTCTGTTTAGGAGTGAATTAGCAACAAGAAAACCACATTGGCCTAATAGCACTAATAAAGAGGAGACATGGCTCTCACACACTAAGCTGCAGTCACAGCTCAACAGTTCCTCAGTATGCACACTACAGTATGAAGGCAGCTTTATCCTTACCATTTTGGAGGTGGTGGTATCGATCTGCTGGGTGGCAATTAGCATCGACATGGCTGTAGTGACAGCAAAAAGCTCTTCCAACACTCTCTTCCTCTTCTTCTTCTCTCCTTTCCCTCAATACAGAAAAGTCCTCTGGACAAGTGCCGAGTGAGTGGGAGGCTTCACCTAGAGTGGGAGGATTAGAAGAGCCCTCTTCCTCGATCCCGAGCCCCCCCACCCCCCGTCAGCCAACCAGAACAATCCAAGCGCACTTCCACGTTAGCCAATCAATCACATAGCGACATGGGTTCGGTCTGATGCGCAGTGATCCAGTCGCCAGGATGGGCTCCTTGGAAATGTGTGCTCCCCGGCTTCACTCGCTCCGGCTGGCTCCCTCCCACCCCCTACTCCCCTCTTTCCTCCACGCCGCTCTGCCTATCCCTCTTTGACTTCTCAGCCTCTCGATCCATCTCATTGACTCTGCTCTCTTATAAGCGTTTATCAGTCTTTGTCTTTCAAGACAAGTCGTCTTCTCGAAGTCTCACTTGTAGTAGCTGCAGATGGTCTGCGTGTGTTTGCTTACTCTCTCCTTCCCCTCATTCATTCTCATTCTTATGCGTACCTTCCTCCCTCCCCACTAAGCTCTTCCCCACGAGGGGCTGGGTGTTTGTTTTTGGAGAGTTCAGCACCTGAACTAAATTGGGAGGTTTAACGTAATCTATTGGTCTGGCCACGGGAGCGGCATCTGCCAGCAAACCCAGCCAAACAGCATTCTTTACATCTCCATCGCAGCTTTAGTGAGAGAGAGGTGTGTGTGTGTGTGTGTGTGTGTGTCAGCTTGGAGTTGGCAGGTAGACAAAGAGACAGAAAGACAGAGAAAACAGAAGAACAGATGTCTGTGCTGATAAAACAGCAGAAATTCAACAGCATGCAACAACATGTATAGAAGTAGTTCTATGATGTTGGCTTGACTCAAGTTATTGGATACTGAACGTGTCACAAACTCTGTTACACTAGAGTTTGGGTTTATGCTGAATGAGGTGTCTGCTGCTGTCCACCAATCTGCAGGTCCATTTAATCAGTCCCTGTGATGGGCTATAATAAAGTGCTGGTGATATATTCGTGCCTCGAATCTCACCTCGTAAATAACCCCCCACCTCTCTAGAAGATTGGTCCTTGGCACGGCTCAGGACCACTCTAGATGTATGTAGCGTTTACAGCTGTAGCGTGATAAGTCAAAGTGCAGAAATAGAGCAACTAGCTGTACGGTAGCGCTACACTATCCCAGCCAGCAGCCAGTAAATGAGAAGCGGCGAGCGACTACAGGAGCGGCGCTGGGCCAGGACTGAAAAAGTGGTAAATGGTTTAAACTCCGGGCACGGCACAAACTTCTGTGATAAGAAAGTTCTGGATGTTTTCCATCAAGTTTTATTTGCTTTGTCAATATTCGTCCAACAGTGCAAACTTTCAGGCGCAGCTTTATTAACTTGAGAAAACAGCAGGAACAATAAACTGGCTGCTACTGATGAACAACACTGCGACGTTGACAGAAATGTAAGTTGCTTGAAGTCGCTTTGCCTTTTTATTTTTATTTTTTTTTTACAGAAACAGGCAGTCACGGTATGGGTTGGAATTCAGGAACTAAGCTCATCATCCAAAATAAAATATGATCTCAAATAAAATCAGTTAAAAGGCCTCAGTATACTTCTAATGCCTGTAGATCATCTAGCAGCGTCCATCCAACTTTTCCTACCCAGATTCCGATACCTTTGTTCACCAGATTCCAGGTTAGGATCTGTGCCAACACCAATCTGGCATGTTGGGTCAGTGCAGCCTGATCTTAAACCCCTTTTCTGTGTCTGACAGCTTTTGTAACTTTCCAAAACAGACGCTCGAACAATCACACCAACTTTACACAACATTTGTGCGCGCGTGTAAAATCAGGCAGGGTTTCAACTTCTTCATTAAGCTCTCACTGCGTCTTTTGCATGTCTTTGGAGGAAGGAGGCTATAATGGGTTAAACTCGCCGAGTGTGGCCATTTGAAACACGAAGGTTAATATACCACTAATTTGCAACAGCACGTGTTGAATGCTGGCTGGATTAGGTTTTAGAGTAACATAATGGGTAAATGTTGTTCATTAACGTATCTGGCAAGTCAACACGTCATTTATTTCCAGAATATCAGCTCTTACAATACAAAATCCTACTACAGCACATTATTAAGCCTTTTATGGTTATGTTTAGGCACTGGCAGCACTTGGTTAAGCTTAGGAAAAGATCACAGTCTGAGTTTAATACAGAAACAAAGTCAGTAGTGACTTGAGACATGTTTATTAACATTTAAACACTAATTTACATGACAGAAATACTGTTATGCATGGATTTATTAATCATTTAACTTTGTATTTTTTAATTTGCGCTAACTGCATACAGATGTGTCACAATAAAAGTCTGCGAATGGAACAGGGAATGGAAGAAATTACGTACCCTGAAAAGCTCGAGGGTTTGCAGAACAGGGAGGCGTCGCACTAAAATATGATCCAATAGACATTAAACAGGGAAATTGAGAAACGCTTTCAATAAACGCTTGGTTTTCTATTCAGTTGAGGCAAATAAAGGAATAGGAATTTATAGTAAATACATTTTTGGTTATCCAGGTTTAAATCCTACTGTAAAAACAGCAATATCTGAGAGACAGATCAGGAAATCATGTTGTAAAATCTCAGCAGGTCCATCTGGTCCATGCAGAGAGCTGGCTCAGGTGGTGGCAGAGCATTTTTCACCTTGACGTCAGATGTGCTGCTCCACACTGACAGTTCCTGCTGCCGCCGCCACAGACTGCTCCTCGGATTTAAATTGCTTGTATTTTATGGTTTACAGACTCAACAGACCATGTGATTAGCTGCATTCCATTCACGAAAAAGCTAAAGTAACGAAATTAACTTGCTCCATTGATTTCCGAGTCAGATTATGTGTTTGTGTATCAAACTGCGCTGATGAATAAACAAATCATGTAATGAAATGTATCAACTGTACATGAAATCCTGAAAAGTCTTCCAGCGTTTCTTGGACAGCCAGGAAAACATTTTATCAATCCATACATACATCTCAGCTCTTTGTGTTAGAGATTAATTGGAGATTAAAGAATAATGACATGACATAATTAGTCAAATTTGAAATGATTCGTCTCCAAATCTTAGTCTCTCTGCAAGTTTGTGTACCTGACATGAAAAAGAAACCAAAAAGTCATTCAAGATTAAAAATATTAGGCATTGGGTAAAGAAGTGATGAATCTGCACTCGGTGGAGCGTCCATGGTTGACAGAGTATGAAACACACGGCGTGATATTGTGTCTGGGCTGTTAACGAATACCTGGGTAAGGACGCGGTTCTCCACCTTAACCCTTTAAACCCATTTATTCCATTATTGAGCACTGACTTTTCAATTCCCCCAGATCACAAGAAAGGAGCGAGGAAACAAAATGAAAAAAGTCCCTGAGGTCTGAAGAAGCACTGAAGGCAATTCCAACATATTGTCTACGAGGACGGAGCTGGATGGAGCCGGAGCCGGAGCCAGCCAGGTAAGACTCCTCCGTTTAAGGAAAGAAACACAGCTAAAATGAAAATCATGATCAGATTTTCAAACGGTGAAACAATGATACAAATCTGGTGGGATAAAACGTGTGCAGTGGGCTGCTGTGAAGGCTTTTTATAGGGCCAAACGTCCACACTGGCAAATTTAATTCTACGCATCATTTGGTGAATAACAGGAAGCAGAAAATATTGCTCGAAGTCATCCCAATGAAAAATGACCGTGATGTAGTACACATCCATTTCAGAATAGCTTTCCTTTTTTTTGATTAGCAAGCAGTTCAGCATTTTGCTAATTTAATCTGGCCTCTGAATTGAATTTGTATTACAGCCATAGTTAATAACTTGACATTCAGCGTAGGACTCTGTGCTATTTAGATAAGTGATGGGACTTCTTTGAACACCCACATGCTTCTATGCCAAATTGCCCCATTGCTCATAATAAAACGTGTGTCTGAGAGACTATTTTATTGGAATTGTTATTAATAGGACTATCAGAATATAATGCCAGGTCCATATCTAGAGATACCATACAGCAAAAAAAAAGAAGAGGAATCTTTGGGGAGGATTTGAGGAGATGAAGGAAGTCTGCAGTGGCATTCATTCCACAGCTTGTGAATAAAAGATGAAAGTTTTGACTTGGCTCCAAGTTTCTTCTCTCTCGGGGCTCATCTCAATTACTATAAAGATGGTTTAGAGGAGAACAGTCAGTAAGTACACTCTAAAGAGGAGACGATGTGGAAAGCTCAAGGAAATTTATCATTTTCAATGCATGGAGGACAATGACTGACACTTCAGAAAGAGACTCCCTAAACATCCCATTGTGGTGAAGCTCAATCTACATTTTCGGCTGTCCTGCTAAAGAAAAGCGCTCCACTGTCATGAAGCACTTCAATCAATCATGGCTGGAGAGAAATATCCTCGCAGCAGATAAAAGGGAGAAGGATTCTGTTGCACATGTTTGGATATTAATGTTAAAACTAAATGCCCATCGATGCCCACAGAAAAGAAAGCGGTGACCCCGAGGACAAAGTGTAAGAAGAGACAAGATCTGACATTTTCAACAGGGTTTCCATGCATGTTCTATCCCTACAGAGTTTGAATAATATGAGATTTTAAATGTTAATCAAAGAAGAGCCAAATCCTGAGTCTCATCGTGCCTTGAAATTAAGAATTAATTTACCAAAAACATATATAAAACAGCTTGGGCGTCGCTTCAGAGATGCATCTCCGTTAAATCAACGGTTGATGTGACTGAACGAACCGTCACTTTTAACTTCAAGTTCTCTCAGGTAAGAAAGCGTCTTCACCAATCAACATCAATTTGGCAACCGTCAGTGTAATGATTAAGCTCCTGTTGAACAGCAAAAAAGCTCAGCAATGACAAAATAATCATTTAATGAGAAGTCTGCAGAGAGAGATTAACTTAGCTCAATACTGCACTCAACAAAACAATCCGTCTTGGACAGAATAGATGAGGTACAATGCCCCCCTTTTGACTAATTGCCTTTTAAGCTGCCTTCTGCCTGACGCAAAAGGGCAAAGTAATTCACTGACACCAACAAACACACCGACCACTCACTCAGCCGAGAGGGTGTTTTAACCAAAACGCTGAGACATTAATCCAAGGCACCTCCTCCATTAGTTTCAGCTTGTCAGAAGTGAAATTGGAGCGAGAAAAGCCCACTTCACTGGCATATAGTTAATTTCATGCCATGCTGAAGAGAGACAGGGATGGGCAGAGAGAAAATGCTTCAGGTCGAAGACTTTACAGCACTCATAAATACTCGTGTGTTAGTTTGGGAGTTTAATTCCTCCTTCCACCCTCTGTGGAGTTGGGTTTGAATGGAAGCGATGAGTCCAAGGTCACAACTCCTCCTCTGTCCGACCATTGATCTGAACGCCAGGCCAATTCAGCGCCATGTGATTGATGACTACCTCAGCCAATCAGGTAGTACAGGCAGGAGAGGCCACTATGGTGACAAATGTAGGAGCATATGCGCCGCGTTTAATAATGTAAAGGCTCGTCATACTGCGACTCAAGGTAAATGACAGCGGGACCAGGAAGGGGAATGTAATTTCCCACAGCAATGTCAGACACTACCTGCTGACGTGGTTTCCTGCATCTGCTGCACCGTCAGATCAGCTGCGTGCCGGACAGGTAAATGGATTTCATCCAACTTTAAAGAGGCTTAAGTAAAGTTTGAGGAGCAGTTTTAGTTTGGAGAGTTTCAAGACGTCAGCAGAAGGATATGAGGTTACTCTGGACAAACACCCTGGCATGTGCCGACTGCCGATTTCAGCTTTCTCTCTTTCTTGTTTTATTTCCTCTTACAGAAATTATCTCCTTCCTTGTGAACAAAAACTAGCAACTTGTACTGAAATGTAATAACAAATCATCTGATGTTATCGCCATAGCAACAATCTCAAGTTTAAAACTCGGTTCAATCAATTATACATGATGGCGTTCCTCAAATACAATCAGAAAGTATTAACCCAGTTCTCACTTTAAACTCCTCTAGTTTGTCTAAAATGGAAAACTGAACACATCAAATATTTAGATATTTTAGTTCATATCCAAGACAAAATGTACTTTTGTGTGTTTTTACTGATTTCTAGCAGATTAGCAATAAAGTCCGTGGGAAATAGCAAAAGAATAGCTATTTATAAATAATGAAATCAGATCTAAGCACTGTCCCCAGTCCTAATCTGGGGAGAAATAAAAGATTATATGAATCATCTTGTAGGCAAAACTGGTGGCTCTATGGCAACCCTTTCAAAACGTTCATCTTTTATCAAATCCTTTATCAAAAGTACAGGTGAAATGTTTCAGAAGCAACAATGAATTCTGTGTGGATCCAAAAAACTTTGTTTCCTCTCTGTCTAAATGTGTAGACTGCAGCCTGGCCACTGTGTTGCTGCTTGCAGCTATAATTTAATTTAGCTTCTGCCGCCCTGTGACCATGACCTTATATCATAAACCCTCAGAACCTTTAAGGGCTATCTCCAACCGCAGCACAATAGCTATCCATCCTGGGTAGAGAGCTACAAATCCTGGAAATGAAAAAGAAGAAATGGAAAATCCCGCCCCAAGATACCTCTTACACCATGAAATGTTTGCTTTTCTTTTGGCGTTTCCACTTTCCCTCAACCTCTCATCTACTTCTACTTCAGCAGGCGTTTCCCTGCTTGTATAAAACAGGTGACAGCTCTTTGCATTCAGAATGTGTAGGTGAACAAGAGAGAGCAATATGAGGACATCAAACAACTTACTTCGAATGAATAATGATCTATTGAATCTGGGGTTTACTCTCTGCTCATAAGAACAAACTCCGTTCTAATCTCTGATTTGTGCAAACTGGTGTCTTGACAGAAGCATTGCTCTTTGAATCTTTACGACTGACACCACAATCCAACTAGACATTTATTTATCTCCTTTATAAATTATACGGGCCTCCAGCCAGCAGCTGTATTTTTGGGAGTTGTCCTTTAGAAATGTTATCAGTTACACTTCTAAACTGATTACGTGTGTGTTAGAAAATTGGCTGCAAGTTAAACAATGTGAAAACTTTGGCGCTGATCCTTTGAGAGTACAGAAGAGGGTGTCGGTGTAGCATAGCAAACACGGTTCCGCCGTGTGGGTTCGATCTCGAGGGCCACTGGGGCGACGGATAAAGAGATATTGTGTGAGCACGAGCGGATAGCACCAGCGAACCTCGGAGATCTCAACCACCACGGCTGACAGGTACAAGTGGAGGGGGGGTGGGGGGTGCACTCAACAGAAGGTAGCGGAGGAGGGTTGGAGGCGCTGCCAGTCAACCGTCCCCTTGTTTCCTTGTAGACAGGTCCACACGCTCCCCCCCCCCCCCAACCACCCCCGTCCTGATTGCGTTCCCCACACTTTTCCCCGGAGATTAGAAGAGGGGGTGGGGGAGAGGGTACACAAACGGGGATACGCTATGGTGGACAAAGAAATAGCACATCCCTCTATCTGTCCTGCTGCTCCACCTCCTCCTCTGTGTGCACGGTGCCATAAGCACCATGGGGATATTGAGACAGACATATCCCTCCTAGATGAAAGGGGCATTTCAGTCACACAGGCCCCAAAGGTAAACGTGGTCTGAGTTAGCAAGCAGCTCCTCGTTTATTATGGAGCGACGGGGAGACTCAAAGGCACCATAACGCCACCAAAAGCAATAAAAGGGCAACTGCTCTGTTCACACTTCTGACAAGCTATTTGTGGCTCTACCAGCCCATGAAGACATATGCTTATTTGCTATTGTTTGTGAAGCCCTAACAAAGTTTGTCCCTGTAGAGGTTACTGTGGTTTCCCTCCATCTATTTTCTTTCACCGCGCAGCAGCAGCAGCAGCAGCAGTAGCAGCAGCAGCAAGTATTTCATTTGCAGATATGAAGCCCTGTCAGTGTTCTCGCCTTATCATTCATTATTTGTGCAAGCGATTATGCATGAGATAAACCTGACAGTTTGGAATCTCTCTCTCTTCCCTCCCCAGAGGTTTGCAATGACAGCACTTGGATCTTAATATTTAGTTGAGGCTGAAGTCGTAAGCTGCGAAAAACAATGCAAATATTTGCCAAATCTGATATAAATAGATTCCCCTGTGCTGCATTTATTAAAGCAATCTGTAATGCTTCAGCACGTCTGAGTAACTATCCCACCTTCAACCTGCAGCCTTCTCTCTCTTTTGATAAGAGCTGAATAAACACGCTGCAGAAATAATGCTCCAGAGTTTCGACACGATCCCCTCACTCCAGGTGTCACTATATCTCAGTAATAAATACAAAAATAAACTGAAGGCATGCGGCACCTTCCCCTAAAGATAACTGAGAGCCGCCGCAGTTAGACAAACTCCCAATACAGCACTCACCGCCTTTACAGAGAGACCATATTCATTTGTATTCCCTTCTGTGTAAGAGAGACATGCAAAATGTCAATGACAAATTTGTCTAGACGCCATTATCTCGGTCTGGATTCCACAACAGAGCCACAGTGAGGCTGAGCATGGACGCCCGTGGTTCATTTTAGCAGGAGCTCCACAGAACTGTTGATATATTTCCCCGGGGACAATGTGGCTTTCTTTGCTGCAAAAATCCTTTTCAGTGAACACATTTTGCTCAATTTAGCGATGAAGCAACACAGTCCGGGAAATTCATTTCCCAGTCTGTGAATTTCAATGAGTGCCTTAGTTACAGTGAAATCTACATGGAAATAAGAACTAATTCTGCAATTATGCTGTAGCCTAAATTAGAGGCCAATTAGTGCGTTATACACTAAACTGAAGATTTAGCTGTAAAAGCATCACTTCTTATATTGACAGATGTTTTGCCTGCGATGTCTATAGTTTAATGAAATGCAACTGTTGCTAAAGGTTTCTTTCTAGGTTGACAAAACTCGGTTTATTAGTTTGACTACTTTCTTGAAATAGTTTATTTTTCTGTACGAGCGGTTTAAAACAAGGGAAATGTGAAATTTACATTTAATCATAATTAAAAAAACACATTTTGACAAGTACATCTGTTAACAATGGGGATTTTGAGCACATGAAAGCCCAACAAACATCGACAGAAATACACCATTTGCATATCCTAATTAAAAATCTACAGTGAGTTCATTATGCTCAAACAACTTTCTATTTAATTGTGTTCCCCCAGGACAGAAACTTCTTTGGGACCTGACAAATACATGTTCCACCAGGAAAAGTCAGGAAACCTGAACACTAAAATCCATAAAAACCGTAATGTAAGGATTGATTGTTGTATTGGCTATTATTGCTTTTTCTTTACTTCACTGTTTCTCAGGGCTTTCTATTATCTGTAGCTGTTTCCAGGGCTGAACAAACCGGCTGCACAATTAGCTACTGTAACACAACAATCCAGAATATTTTGCAAGATACTGTGATTGTGATTATGAGACTAATGAACTGCAGCATTATGAGTTCTTCTTAACCTCTGCTTATCTATGTAGAGCCAGCTGTGCGTGCAGGCTTTCTCTCAGCAGTGCCCTGTTTCAGGGGGCACAAATAACTTCTTAGTTATTTAAGCATGTAGGAAAAAAATTTCTATTCCGTTTTACTCTTGTTTTGTTTGGGTGGAGAGGAAGAAATCACATTACCAGACACCATGTGGCCAAAAGTATGTGGATATGCGAAAATGACACCCACGTGTGATTGTTGAACATTTCCTCCCCAAACTGCGATATCGTCGTCCTCTCTTCTGGGTTCAGGCTTTGCACAAGATTTCTGAACCTGGCTGCAGATTTGCTCCCATTCAGCCACACGAGCATTAGTGAGGTCAGCAGGTCAGGGCTCTGCTGGCCAATCACGTTCTTCCACCCCAACCTGGAAGAAACCATGTCTTTATGGACCAGGCGGGGGGGGGGGGGCATAGT
>JAVQJD010001456.1:0-69784 GCA_036023655.1 Nannoperca australis
GAGCTTTACATAAAGTGCATAGAACCATGGGCGAAAACAACAAGATGTCGTATCAAATAATATAATAATGCAGAGCAGATCTGCCAGGTCGAGCATATAGGTACTTACATGGCACCCACCACAACACAAAGTCCACGGAGATTGCTTGCTAACACGGGCGAATTGCTATCTAGCTAACATAGCAAAATACTTTCTTAATAACATCAGCTAATTAATCAAGACTCCCAGGACTCCTCTGGTTGGAAAATAAGCTAGTTTACCATTTGCAAATTACTTTACCAGCTAATGTTATGAAGCAACAAATGCTAGATTCATACAGCGAAGCTAAGTTACAGCTAGCTGGCTAACCTTAGCTGGCTTGCTCGCTAACCTTATCACTAGTAAAATACTATTTAAGTGGATATGTTAGTTGGCCAGCTTGCCAAATTACTTCATCAGCTAACTGGCTAACCTTAGCTTGCTTGCTCGTTAACTTTATCATAGTAAAATACTATTTCAGTGGATATGTTAGTTGGCCAGCTTGCCAAATTACTTCATTAGCTAACCTGATCCAAGATTCTAACTTATGTGTTGATTTTAGCCAACAATAAATTACATAACGGTACAAAGCAAAGGTGTATAACTAATGATTGCTTTCTACTAGTCATTAGCAACAAGGCAGGAGGCACCTAGCTAACAGTAAACTAAGCTAAAGTTAGCCATCTAGCTGTAACTTAGCTACGTTGCATGGATCTGGTGTTGGTTGCTAGTTAGTACTATGTAACCAATGGTCCCAATAAAATTTAGGAACATTACAGATTGTAAATCACGTGTGTCACATCACTGTATTGGCCGATGCCCAGGATACTTGCTTGTGCCTACAAAGCACAAGCATGAGCGCAAGCAACAGGATGCTGACTGCAGCTCTCTTAATGGCCACCAGGTATCATTAATAACAAGGACCTTCTGAAAACTCCATAGTACTTTTAAATACCAGTTTATCAGTGCAACTTTGCCTCAGAATAATTTCTCAGTATTATAAAATATTAAAATATATTGAGTCTTTATATTGTGGTTTTTTTATGACATACCACACCGATTATAGCAAAATAAAAGCCACATACTGAATAAATATATCTTGCCAAAAAATAACTGGGATTCCAAACAGGGCTTCTTACTTAACGTAGAGCAAGTGACAACACGGTAGGTGTGGTCTCCTTTTACCATTAGTCTGAAGTTGCCAAGTGTGAGTGCGACACACTGGCCGGGAATTCAGCACATGCACACAACGAGAATGTGAGTCACAGCTTACTGCCTGCCAATATCGTGTCAGACCATACACACAATCAGAATGGATATCTTGCAGTTTTAAATGGCATCCAAAAGATCTCTAAGAAAAGTGAAATTCTGACTAGAGACAAAGGGTTGTCTTCTGGCAAATATGTTATTTCTTGTCAAGTCATTAACCTTTTTTTTTACTTTGTTGTTGCATACATTTGATGTATCTATTGTTTTTAGATGTTATGAATCCTCAGAGCGCAAGCATTATTAGAAAAACATTAAATAAAAAGGTCTGATAAAGTAGTTTTGAAATGACAATTTGGTTAATAAACCTTTTATTGAGATTCATCCGCAAACATCTTTTTTAACACTACAGGTTTGCAATTTAGTTTCCCTTTATTTTGAGCTCTTACATACTCAAATTTGATAGACCCTCTTACAAACCAAACATGTTTAAAAGGATCATAGACTGTCATTACATGCATGCTGAAATTCTGGAAAAATAAATCAGACATAACACAATTAAAGATTTGACTTACAAATGCTTAGTTAAGATATGTCAGGGTAAATGCTGTGTACATACTGTATTAAGATGTTTTCACCTCTTAATACAGCAGCTCTGACCTATGCAGTCACAGCTTCTAGGCTTTCCTTTGCAATACTATCACATTGCTTGAAAAATACCTGAATAGTGTTTAATTCACCCCAAATTATTGATTGCAAATGGTACAGTAAAATCATGTCAAACTCATATGGTCATGATGGAAATTTAAATAAACTGTAAAACCACGTCAAACAAAATGTTCATATCAGTGTTCACTGGCAAAAAAACAAACAAAAAAACCCTGACTGTTTTGCTGGCTTCCCTGAACCATTTAAACTCTTGTGGTCTTAATGTGGTCACAATAATGTATCTCAGGAGTTGTATCCCAAGTTATGACTGGCTTATGGCTATGTTAATGCAGCTATTGCTACTTGTGCATCAAAAAGTGCAGCATTCCAAACTGCCTGCAATTCACTGGACAATAAAACAGCTTTTACCTGAGAATAAGTAAGTATTGATGTTGGTGTTGTGTATGACAGGCATTGATGGATAAAGTACCAGGTTCTCTTTATCAAAACTGTCATCTACTGTACGTTTAGCTAATGTCACTGATGCTAAAGTTAGCTATTTAAACCTTTGTTTATCTATATATTTAGGATGAAGAAGTGATGGGCTTTCTGAAATACCATGCTCAGTGCCATCCCTTCTTGTGAGTCAGCATGTCCCTGCTTGGCCACCTGAATCTGAATAATCCAAGCATGCTACTACTATCATTGCTAGTCATTCATCTTGATAAATTGTTTGTATTTATTTAATGGCCATGTTGTGCATATTATTAGCTGCATTATCCTCTCTTTAAAAAGGGTCTAATGCTCTTTTCACATCACACCATTAAGCTGTCTGCTCTTGTGTCAGTTCTTTGCTGGTGGCAATTGCTTGACCACATCTTTCTCATGGGAACCCAACACCATGAGGGTGTGTGAATAGCACATTTTAAAACTCATAAAGCACAATAATCATAAATACCTAAACATAAACAAACTGGTACCCTATGACCTTGAATTGAGCCGATATGTCTGAAAGTGAATATTCTGGAAAAAAATGATACAACTGCAATATACAGTTAAAATTTGAGTGAATAGCAAAATCACAGTAATGGATGTGTACAGTACCTGTCTTTAAACAGATTCAGACATTCTTGTCCTTGTGGTTCAGCACATGCTGTGCAAGCTTTGTGGCACACAGGAAAGATTTGTCACACTCCACGCAGACAAAGATCCTCCCAGCACAGGTTTTCTCCTGGTGAAGCTTCAATGTGGCTGGCTGGCTGAAGTTCTTACTGCAGCCTATGCAGCTCTGGGGTTTTTCTTTATTGTGGACGTACTGGTGACGAACAAGGCGGGAAGCCATGGCAAACGCCACGCCGCACTCTGCACACTTATAGGGCCGCGCTCCGCTGTGAATGGCCTCATGCTCGGTCAAGTTGGAGGACTTTGTGAAACACTTGGAGCACACCGAGCAGACGTACGGACGCACTCCTGTGTGGATCTTTTGGTGCTCTGCCATACGACTGGCCAGAGCAAAGGCCTTCCCACAGTCAGGGCAGGAGAAAGGCCTTTCTCCCAGGTGCTTTCGCTCATGACGCTTCAAGGAGAGGGGTTTATTGAAGGTCTTGCCACAGTGCGTGCATGGGAAGGGCTTGTTATTGGTGTGCATGTTCCGCTCATGCTTTCGCAGGTCTGAGGAGCGAATGAAATCCTTCCCGCAAGTGTCACAGACGTAGGGCTTTTCACCAGTGTGTGTGCGGATATGCTTTCGGTAATCTGAGGACCAGATATAGGTCTTGACACAGAAGGGGCAGTGATATGGTCTTTCACCTGTGTGTAGACGCTTGTGCTGCTGCAGCGTGCCCTGATGAGAATAAGCCTTGCCACATATATCACACACATGTGGCTTGAGGCCACTGTGCGTTTGTAAGTGACTCTGTAGGTTGCAGAGCTTTTTAAAAGACCAGTGGCAGTGTGTGCACTTATAGGGACGCTGTTCTGTGTCAACTCCACCACGTTTTTTCATCGCAACCAAAAGTCGAGGGATCTTATCTTCTGCACACTTTTTTTGTGATTTTTTGGCAGGATAATTATTTAAAGTCTTCTTTTGGGTCTTACTTCCACCTCCGCCTGTAGAATATTTATCAACATTTAGCTCTTTGAGCTTCGATGTCCTCTGTTTGATCGAGGCATCACTTTGTACCTTATGGCTCTTTAGGTATTTAGAGCAGTTCCTTTTCTTCTTTAGGAGCACTTCATTAGATCCATATATGTTATTGTTCTCAATATATTTAGGGCATTTTAACAATTCTTGACTGCTGTGGTCTTGGTCATCACTTAGTCCCGTTTCTTCTCCCGGTGAAAGCTCAGCAAACTTCTCCACGAGAGACCAGTTTGGTGTTTGAGGGTTCAGATAAAGGATTCCAGTGTCACTGCTCTCTGAAAGTGAGTTCATACCTACACAAACACCCCCAAGTAAAGAGTCAGTCTTCACATTGTGA
Source organism: Nannoperca australis (assembly GCA_036023655.1). Taxonomy (NCBI): domain Eukaryota; kingdom Metazoa; phylum Chordata; class Actinopteri; order Centrarchiformes; family Percichthyidae; genus Nannoperca; species Nannoperca australis. The sequence continues at coordinate 4,353 of JAVQJD010001456.1, forward strand.
GTGTCAATTAAGATCTGTCCATCTGGGAGAAAAGGGGTGACACCGTGCCTTTCTTGATGTTCCATTTGTCTTTTCTTTTTAGCAACTGCCTTGTCAGACAGTGGGGAGACTTTATCATCAGCCATGGTCACTTGGGCAGTGGGGCATGAAATCATCTGCATGAGTTTCAAGATGTTCAATGAATCCCTGATGCAGTGCCTCCTTAAAAAGACCTGAAAAATAAAATATACAGTGCATGCTATGACCATACTCACCTCGTGGGTCTTTATCACAACTTCCATTTCTTTCTCAATAGAAATACACATTTTTCATATTGTAATTTCTCCCCAGCATAACTATCACAATACAGGCCTACTTGCAACTACTATGCTTTGTTGCTGCATTCACCAATCCATTGGGCATATCCTTCACATAACCTTGCACCTTGCAGTCATATGACACCCAAACCCCCAAACTTCACATATGTTCCTCCAGAGCTTTTGCTTATCTCCCTATAAAAATAAACCACCCTCAGTCAACCTCGTGAATCTTCATAACGTGGAAAACATTTGATTGAGCCACTTACCCTGCGGCTTCGGAGCAGGTCAAGTCCAGGAGATGCCACAAACAAATGCTCTGCTTGCCCGGTTCTAGTATAACTAGATGGAGGGGTGTCCAGTGGTGTTAACGGGCGGAGTTTGGCAGCAGCCGTCTCTGGGTCAGCATCTATCCTGCTAGTCAGCAACAGCAATGATATGTTAACACCCTGGCTCAGCTTACCTTTGACTGGCTTAGTTTGTATATAGCCTGTTGAATGAGTGACAGTCAGCATCAGAGTGAACTTTAAATCCCGTTAATATGTCGGTAGCTATATGCTACGGAAATTGTAACCTTTCGTTAATTTAAGGAAGATACTATTGTATTCAAACCTTTATGCTAACTTTTAGGTCACTAGCTGTTGTGAGTTTCTTGTATTCTTGACAGCTCTTCAATTGTAAGGCAGGCTTATAAAACCGACGTTTCAAATGAAACTCTAAAAAGGCTTCATGTTTTTGGAGAATGGGTAAATCTTAGTTCTTCTGCCATGTTAGCAGGTTAGTGGCGTTACCCGCGTATTTATCTTTAAATGAACGATTAGGATATGCGACCACACGTGAACTGTATGGTCAATTGAAACACATGCCGGAATTAGCCTATCTGTAACCTGTAATACACTAACAAATAAATGCTAACGTATTTCGGCTTCAATTGTCATTTCTACTGAACCGCCTGCTTTATAATGTGAACACAGCCTATTTACAGCATCACAGTAATTCTCCGTTTCACAGCACCGCAAACGTCTACCTCTATTTTAAGTTCATGTGTATTTCCTTACAACCGCCTCAGCATGTCGCTGTTTACTTGTTATTTTCATGACCACACGAACCGCAGACTTGAAAATCACTGGCTCCATAGTCCATACGATGAAACCTCAGAGGACTTATTATCTTAGAATAGGCTACATCTTATTGTGGACATGTGTGCAATGTTTTAACGTAACCTTTAGAAATGAGAGTAAAAAAGGATGTGTATCCGTTCCTTTTTTCTCTTTTTGTGGAAACAGAGTGTTTAGAATTAGCTACCCTATTTGGTTGTATGTAGGCTATAGGCCTATGCTTAAAAGATCAAAATAGGGAATGGCTCTAATTTTGTGTGACTCTTTTTGAGAACAGTCAGCTCTTGTTACATTTACATTACATTTAGGCATTTAGCAGACACTTTTATCCAAAGCAACTTCTAAATTAGAGCTTTACATAAAGTGCATAGAACCATGATCAAAAACAACAAGATGTCTCATCAGACTTGTAATGGCTGGTGATGAATCACAAGTGCTATAAGTAAGTACATCGCTGCCAATGGCAGAATGGAAGAGAGTATTAAATCTAGGAAAAGATGATCTTTGTACATTATCAAATACAATACATTCAAACTAGAAATACCATTCCATTATAGTACTGTGCAATATACTATACTTTATAGAACCAATGTGTCATTTAAGTGCTGTTGTATTCCCGGAACAAATTAGTCTTTAGTCTTTTCTTGAAAGTGGCCAGACCGGTTGTTTCTCTGATGGGTGTGGGGAGATGGTTTCACCACTGGGGGGCCAGAGATAAATGAAAAAGTCCGGCACCACCTGTTAATCAAAAGATTATTACAACACTGGTAATAGTAATAGTCATGTGTGTAGAATTAATTATCTTCTAATTCTACACTATTTATGAGTGTATTCTGCCCCTCATGTTCCTTAACAACACTAACAACACATGCACGGCCATTTAAGCTGAAACTGCAAACTTGTTATCAATCCAGCAAAACATCCAGCAGTTATAGAGCAACATAAGGATTCATATGGAGTTGTGTTTATTGCCACATAGCATTTTCACATTTTACATAGTCATTAGATCCATTCTCTCCTACTTAAGCATGCCAAACAATTGATCAGGCAGTCAATTGAGCCTTTCACTTGTCATCACTGACAAATTCCCTTTGGTGCTTCTGAAAGCTCCTTGTTACAGCCAGTCCTTCCATGCAATACATGTTCTGCTAACATAAATGTCCACTGTGATGGTGAAGAATACCATTACTAGACTAATAATGCAATTTAGTGATCCTCCCCAGTACCTGTGTACTCATTTAAAATACAAGCCAAAGTTTAACTCACATTTTAGCCTGTAACTGTTACATATAAGCAACTTTCTCTTTCCTCAAGTTATTTGGGTCAAGAGGAGTCCAACATATTTCTTGTTATTTTGCGTCTTATTTTGTCAGAAAAACATTTTTATTTCACCACAATTTATTCAGATTTTGGGACAGGATTTTGGACACGAAGTTGACGTGTAACTGAATTTGGATGAATGAATGTAGGAAAAATATGTCATGACAGCTTTATCCAAAACACTTTTTGCTTCACCTATTTACTGTAAGTGATTCAATCTTCGGTATATAGGAGAGGTGTCTTAGAGATATATTTAGTTCTGGCTGTTCCAGAGGATTGCCATGTTCTAAAGACAAAGTTGGTTAAAAGCCCAATGTAGTTTCATCAAGCACATTTTCATGACGTGATTATTACTGAATCACAGGTTCAAAGCCACAGGTCAGCAGAAAATCTTCATTATTTGCAATAACTGACTTTCTCATGATGCATCATATTGAAAGACAGAGTGAATATTATAATCAGTACTGGCTGACCTCTTGACAATTACGCAGACAGGGTGTGCGTATATCTTTGTCCCCATTGTACCTGTGTGTAATGTACTCTGCTTGATTGTCTTTTAGTTACTGACTCATTTTGGTCAGTGACGTGTTGCCGCAACCTACCCACTGTAAAGCTAAGACATATATTAACTGTAATGACGGTATCTTCTGGTGTGACCACATATGACAAAACATAGTGATGGTGAAAAATATTATAAATATAGACATCCTGAGTCCTCTGACTGTCCCACCACTGGCCAGCTGACACACAGAAAAGTGAGCTGTCGCCCTGATGCGACAGCTCACTTTTCATATTGTCATAGTTAAACAAACAAACAATGCTCAAATAAATCTCAGAACAACCTGGTCGTGTGGTAGGTAGAAATTTACCTCTACCAAGATTATTCTCTTAAGAGCTGTTCTCTGTATTTTTGATTATTTTTATTTAGTAGACAAACATACAATCAGTAAATACCAACATTTTGAGTCTTTTCGGCTTCCTCTTTTCAGATGTACTGGCCTCTTCTTGCACCTCTGGTACAGAGAGAAAAAAAAAGAACCAGTTGTCTGGGGAGGGTTTAGCCTCTACAGTTCAAGCAGTCTGAGAAACAACTTGGATGTGGAGCAGGAAGTTACTGATACCATGAGCAGATCTGTTGCCTTTTAAAAATACTAAACTACACTAACCGTGTATGTAAATCAGTCTAAAGGAGTGTCTCATAAAATGTCTTATATCCTTTACATTAAACTTTGAGGTAACAAGTGCATGTTTGTATTTAACAGTGAGAGATCATGTCTAGATATGAAAGATTTCTGATACATTACATCAGTTCAGTAGGAACAAAAGCTGAGTATGTCCTGATTACACTCAGTCCACCCTTAGTCCATAAAATCACTGAATCAAACCCACATCACACATATGCACACAAAGACAGTAAAGTACAGTGTGCTAAAAATACTGGATGTACTATAAAAAGACAAAAGTCCTTTTTTTAGAATTCCCAACTTTTATTTTTCTGCAGTAGGTGTGTAAACAGAAACCCTTTGTCAGTATGATAACCAATCCATGCCTTGCATACAGTAACTCAAGAACTATAATCATACACTCAGAGGCCTCTGTATTTGTGATTTACTACAGTACATTATGGATGTTTTTCACATGATACATAGACATCTATCTATGCCTATAAGGAACATTGATTTCATTGTGAAATATGAGGATCCTCTACAGAAACAAGCAGTCACAGCATTTGTATCACAAAGAAGAAAGAATGTACCCAACTGCAATAATCACAACACTTTGGGACATGGTCGTCAGAGAAGTGAGAAAGATATTGTCATGCTTACACGACAGCTTAATGACTTGAAATTAAACAATTCACATCATGCAAAATACATAATATTTTTCAGGCGAAACAACGGAAGGCATGCTTTGTAAGAAGACAGAGAGAAAGAAACAGGTGGCTAAAAACACTGATTACACAGATCATTGATCCTCACTGCAACATATAAGGAGGATCAGGGTATCTTATTAGGCGTATATACTGTATTTTGTGAAGACTTGGATGTTTATCAAGATTTCTTTGGGAAACCTATAATGTTATAATGTAGATTTACTTGATCATATTTTCTACAAAAAATGCCCCATGAAATATCTGGTAAAGCTTCAGTTGCCATGTAAACAACCACATCTTTGCTTTAACTATGATGTGAACAGTGGATATTAAAGTAATAACTGCTGCCACCTGCTGTCAATATTTAATTATATCATTGCCCCCGCTGTGCTTTGATTTGGACATGTGCCACACAAATAATGTGTCACACTGTTGGACCATGCTGTGAACTGATTTGTGTTTGTGAGCAGAGTGCCGCACATTGTATCATATGTTAAACCTCAATGGTGGAAGCCTGGCGCAAGCACAGGGATGACTCTGAAGGGATGTCCTGGCGACTGATCGCGTTCCCGTCAAGTCGCAGCGTCTGCAGTTTGGAGAAGTTTATCACATCCACAACGCTGCAGAAACTACCCAGGGTGAACTCTAAAGGGACAGATGGAGAGGTGGTCAAAATAATTTCTGTACACATATAGCAGCATTGCAGTAAATCTTCCCAAACTACTCCAGTAAAACTTTATTCCAAACATTCAACATCTCAGCACCTGGCCTACATATCAGGAAGGAAATAAAGCTGCAAAAGTTATAAAATATTTTGCTATGACATTGAATAAGCAACAATAAAAATTAAAGTTTGGAAAAAAGATCCAGAAATTCTGATTCATCAGGATTTTACCTTTGATCTGGTTGGCTTGCAGATAGAGATGCTGTAGTGTGGTGCTCACTGGGGGGATTCTCTCCAATTTATTGAAGCTCAGGTCCAGCTCCACCAGCCCAGTCACATTAAAGGTGTTGGGAGGGATACCCTTGTCTGTTAGCTGGTTGTGAGCCATCCTGACGTACTGCAGCTGAGTGAAACGGCCCAGAAAGCCCTCTGGTAGAGAGTCAATGGAGTTGGACTCCACATAGAGTTGGTGCAGATGTTCCGGGAGGGCCTCTGGGACCTGGGATCAGTTAAAGAAAATATTGTTGATGGACTGGAAATTATTCGCTTAATTTGCAAACACACAGATTCAAACTATTACCTTTGTCAACTTGTTGCCGCTGATGTCCAGTAATGTGAGGGATTTCAGTGCCTTCAGTGATGTGCCCATGTCTGTGACAGCGTTGTCATGGAGATACAGGACAGTGAGGTTATCCATTCCCTCTAGGTCTGCAGGTGTTACCTTGGCAACAGTAGAAATCATTTTGAAGTCTAATTTCTCTGATGTATAGCCAAAACAGTCAGGGGCTCTGCATGAATACCAAACTATGCAAAATATTACCTTTTCAATCTTGTTGTTGTTGATTCTCAGGTCTCGCAGAGTGCGAGGGAGGTTTGACGGCACGCTGGTCAAATTGTTGTGCTGTAGATATAAACGCTCTAGACCCTCCATCTTTAGAAATGCCTACAAAAGTAATATGGAGAATGAACAACTCTAACATCCACATAATAGTTGTCCTAACAGTGTGCTAGGACCACACCAGCATTGAATCTTATCAAAGTGACATTCGTACGCTCTCCAAGTTCTCCATCTGCATAGACGTTGAACTAATTATTATTATTTATTTTGCAAAGAAACCAAAAATTATATATGTCTCCGTTTTGGTTTCAGCAGAACACAGGATGTGATTTACTGCGCAAAAATGTATGTTGTATTGAAAAAAAAAAGTCAATTTAATTTCAGTTTTAGTTTGAACTAAGAACCGTGTGTTCAAGTGCATAATGATGCACCTTTTCTTAATTCACATATGCAACAATAAAACTTTCTTTTGTTACTGTCTGTTAGACATCTGACAACCATTTATACCAGCTTCACTGCTTCATACTCACATGTGTGGTTCTATCTGACTGAGAGCAGATGTAGGTTTACCTTCTTGCCAATGGTGTCAGATGTCAGCTGGTTGTGGTGCATCATGAGCCACACCAGATTGGTTGCATTCACTAGAGCTGAGTCGGGCATAGCTGTGATGGCATTGTTTTGGAGGTACAGGTATTTCACATAGGAGGGAACGGTTGGCATGGCCGTTAGGCCCCGGCCATCACAATACATGGCAACTGGGAAGGAGGGAGGGCAGTCACACTCATCTGGACACCCTCCTGTGGTGCCTGCCTGCAGGGAAGCAAAAGAGTATCCTTGGCTTTGCCGGCCGTACAGCCAGGCGAAGGGGTCCCGTCCATGGGAGAGAGAGAGTGGAAGCAGGCCAGACAAGAGAAAGACAATCACCACACGCATGGTCACCGTTACACAAATCTCCACTGTAATCTAACAGAGACAAAGACAATGAGACATGGCAATGCAATTCATAGTAGAAATAAAGTTATTCACAAATTGACAGAAACATTTTGTTAATGGACCTATATTGACTAATATTTTTACACATTTTCAAACAGATACAGCTCAGAATAAACTGATGTTCTTGTGCTGACCCTACATCCACTAAAGAAACAAACCTTTCTTATATAATATATAGCTACAGGATATGCAAAAACAGATTAATAAAATGTTCATTAACTTAGCAAAAACACAACTTTTCTCATATTTTTAGAGAACAAGCTGCTATTCTTCAAGAATATTTTTAAAAACCCAAACTCACTGTTGTTATATTGAGGTTAAAAGTGCAGTGCAGTACAGCTACTAACTTTGTTTTGGAAGTCTAACTGCCTGCAGAGAGGTACATTCTTAGGAGTCTTAATCCGCACAGTGAATACAGAAAGGAAGCAATAAAAAATACAAACTTTTCCATGAATGCCAGCTTTGGGTTTCACTGCTGCCCCAAAACTGTGGGAAAATATCTAATAATTTCCCTCTGATTTATAGAAAAAGGAAAAAAAGCCCAAACTAAAATATGACTATCATCATGTGTTTATTCATCTCTTATAAGGTTTCATAGAAAAATACCTAACAAACACCACTCATGCATTCACATACAAACACACACACACACACCTACCTGATCAGAGAGACTGGCCCTCCTTGTCCCCTCTGTCTCAGTGGGCTGAGGACTGGATGGGACTCTGAAAAACACTTTAAAAAAACATTCTCCCCTCCCTGCTCTCCTTTCCGTTTTGCCATCCCCCCCTCCACCCTTCTCTTTCTGTTGGTTCCTTCCCCCCCGTCATCCACCCGCCTGCACCCCATTTTGTTCATTCAGGCATGGCCCAGCACACCCAACACACTCTGGAGCCTACTTTTTCCACTAATGTGGTTGATGTGAGATGCAGTTGCTGTGAAGGATTGTTCCCATCTGTGTGCAGCACATTCGGTCCCTGAACCCCACTATTTCTTGCACCTTTGCTTTTTTACCCTATTTGCTCACTGCATCACACATGCTAAATTATTTATATTTGCTGAACAATCACACAGGGTTAAATACACACTCTATTGTTGTAACAACACCTGAGTAAAAATAATGAGTAGGTACAGTGGCAAACAATTCTATACAAAGACATACAAAACATTGTTTAGACAGATGATAAAATGCCCACTTAGCAAAGATCCCTGTGCCAGAGACAAAGCATTTTAGCAGGGGTCTATCCATTCCTCTCCAACAACCTTACATCTTGTAAAGGGTTAAATGGAAACATGTGTGACAGTCCTCTCATGTTGTCTGTCTGGTCTTAATATGGGCCTCTTCCTGCCTTTTCTCTAACATGAGCTTCATCTGAATCAGTGTTTTTCACTCACTTTCATCTTTCATTTCTGCAAACAGTCTGCAACAGATTCTCCTTATTATTTTATCCCTTTTTTCTTCCCTCCATCTGTCCATAATGTGACAAGTGACGAGTAGTGTGATTGTTGAATAGATAGCTAAACATGTTTTCACAGGAGGGTGATGTGTCTGTGCTGTATTTGTTTGGAGAAATTAAATTAAATTCTGTGCTTTCAAATGTTTAATGGAAATGAGCTGTGTGAAAACACACATACTGATGGTCGAAAAAAAACAGCACAAATTCCCTTCCATGTGGCATTTCATGTTGACTAGTCAAGTCAAGTCCAGTAAATGTTATTTATATGGCGCAAAATCACAAATGTGCCTCAAGGGGCTTTACAGTCTGTATCGCATATGACATCCTCTGTGCTTAGACCCTCAATTCATATTAAATTCAACATGTAATACATGTTGTGTGTGCAGAACAAACCAACATAGTCAAATTACAAAATGTACAATCATGATGAAAATGTTATGAATAGATGGTAGCGTATATTAAGATATGGTCCAGGACGTTGTTGTGCAACTTCAGGTGTCGTCAAAGAGATGGAACTTCAGCCAAATGACCAACTCATCAAAATGTATAAAGGTTTAGGTAACATTTAGTATTAAAGTCCTTGTAATAAGCATTAGTTAATAGGCAATATTTACTAACGCTGCCAGTGATTAGCTCTCGACAGTTTATGGTTCTCCAGTTCACAGTCCATATTAGCATGATTATTGCAGGGATTTAGTGAGGTTTGCACGCGTTTAAGGGGGCGAAAATCAGTTTTTTCATGCATTGTAAGGCACAAGAAAAGATTGTAGGTGACTCAGTTTACCCATTGGTTGTCCGTCACAGGTAAATGTAGACAAATACTTATTGTCTTTATGTAGAGGAAAAGAAAAGAAGGCACTGTAGAGGTCAATTACGGTGTAGTTGACAGGTGTTGTATGGACTGTTTAGCAGAGGTTAAATTACAGGTATGATCAGGTCAGAATTGCTTCTCTCTTTACTGTGTAAGGATACGGTGAAATCCCTGGCAGGGAGGCATTAGGGAGTAATATCTGTACTGGCTCAGCAGTTCAAATCAAACCAACATCATTACAGGACGAGGCCCACACTGACAGGGTCACTATTCTATCCAGCACCGCTGTTGTGTCATCTTGGTTAGTCTCTAAAAGAGGCGCAATATAGGGTGTAGTTTAGATTACATAACAAATCACCACACCTGTGAATCTGATAGATGGTGTCTGACAGGAGAAAGGAGTGTCAAGTTGTAACACTTGACATGAATTCAGTTAAAGGCTTATAGATACTACAGTAGGCTTTAGATACAGGTAGACACATAGAAATGCCTCCAACCCATTTACATCTATCACTAAATGAGGTTCTTCATTTGTTTTGTCAAGTTAATAAGTGGAGCATGGGTTGCATTTGTTGGCCCTTCTGTTGGAGGTACCATGGACAGGGTTGGTTTAAATTGGGTTGCTGCAAAGGAGCAATTTCTCACCACAATGGAAGAAATTCCCAATGCATTTGTCCCAAGAGTGTGAGTGTTCTCTAGTCCCACAGGGCTCCTTTTGTTCTCCTTCTTGTAAATGTAGTGAGATACTTAGAAAACCTTTACATTTTGATCCACAAACATATTGTCTTTTCTTCACTTTCTTCTTGATGTAGTCTCAGATCACCATGTCATTCTTCATTAAAGATCTGGAACGAAAAATGGAAACATAAATGGCACACTCCACAACAGTAACAAAGACACACGTAATGTAACAAACATCAACAAAAAACCCACCCAGTGATATGAGATTAACTCTTTTAAATAAAAAGGTTTTTTTTGTGCTTTGGTACTTACTCTGTAAGTATCAGAATAAGTACCAAAGCACAAAAACAAACTTTTTATTTAAAAGAGTTAATCTCATATCACTGGCTGGGTACAAAACAAACCATGAATTCACTGGTTGCCTGGAAACCTCACAGTGTTGACTTTTCTTGTCTTTATGCTAAGCTAAGCTAAATGTCTCCTGGTTGTAGCTTCATATTTCACAGACATATATAAGATATCTGACAGTGTTATCAATCTTTTAATCAAACTCTGGCAAGACAACAAGAAAGCACATTTCCCAAAATGTCAAAATATTCCTTTAAGTCTGTTATATTGCTTTTAACATTTGTCCAACGGCTGCTTCATCTCTGAGGGATCAAAGAGCAGTCTTGTCAACGCTTGTCATAACTGGAGTATCTCTGAAGAAACAGCATAGGAAAGTCTGCTATGGCTTAGTTCCTCACACATACTTATTGTATATAGCCATTGTATTCGACATCTGACAATAAAAGGCTTCACGCATCAGAAAATGTAAGAAAGGAACAGCCAGATGGCCACATTGCATTACAGCTAAGCTGGAGAACTGTAGTGAGGCATTTACAGGTCCATGATTGAGATTTGAGGATTTGATCTGAACACTGGCACGAGGGCCAACTAGAAGGGGTACACAGATACATAAAGCTACGCATTCTATACTGATTTGTGACTGCAGTATCAGGACCCCTTTTTTCTTTTCTATTATTCTTTTTAAATGTGATTTTATATGGGTAATGGACTTACTCCTCAGCACTGTCTTGTTTTTCTCTAAACAGCTAAATGGAAACTGTTTGGTGAACATGTGAACTGAATGAACTCCAAACCTTTACTCATTACTGAGGACAGACAACTTTATGAGCCTCATGCGGTTAATACCTGTTGCTTCAAAACACCAAAGGCATGTGTCTATGAGGTGGTTAAGTAGATAAACACAAATGTGTGTGTATGACAGAAATATTTATATCTACACATACAAACAATATGAAGAATAAACGGTGCAGCAGCTTTCATTTAGAGTGAGAAATCGATTCTCTGCTATCCGGGACTTCAAAGTAAGAGGCCCAGGTGGACTCTGCATAGCCCCCAACCGTGCCCGTCTCCTGTCCGGGTCATGAGCAGCGCTGAGCAGGGATCAGAAGATCAGAGGACCAAGCCCTTTCCACTCAGTCCGTGAACTCTTCACAGGAATGTCACAGGAATTGCTTCTGAAGATTGTTTCTCTTGTCACTCACCTGCAGAAAAAAAGTCTGTATGAAATACTTAATATTTTACAAAACATCTACTCATCCTAGCTTTCGTCAGCCATTTAAATAAATGATTATTTCCACAGAATGAAAGCAGATCAGAGAGAAGAAACTCACACTGTTTGAAGGCCGTTGTTTTGCCCGAAATGGACTAAATGTTCTTATTATGTATGTGTGGCAGTCAGATTTTCTTTCTCTTTTCTTTCTGGCTGCCATTCCTTGATATGTTCTTGATAAATAAAAAAATAAAAAAATGCAGTGTTTCTCTTAATAAGTAAGATTTAATGTTGGAAATACATTTCATTTTGTGCCACAGATGGGAGACGAAAATCCAGTGCGGTAGAAGGAGACACATTCAGAATGCATCATAATGTAGAAAATAAACTGTCCTTAACAGCTCATTATGCAGTCTGGGGTTTTTGATATTTTACTAGTGTCTCTCTCTCAAAAACACATGCAGTACAACTTGTTTATCACAAGATGTTGTATTGATTTATATTCATTTCCGAGACACTAACTCTAATTTTAACCATAATCATTACATGCCTCACCCCGACTCTTACATTATAACCAAGTCTAAACCCTACAATTTGATGGTTAACCTTGTGGAAACCAGATTATTGTCTGCACAGTACACACACCCTGCAACTACCAATTGAACAGCCGTGGGCCTTTTTGAAATATCCTTGACAGCAATCCTTCTTACTTACTGTATGCCAAAGAAAATATATTGAGTTATAACGTATATACAGTTTGTTTAATTTCACAACATCACATAAATAACACATCCAAAAAAGAAGATGCACTCATGATAACATACATGAATTAAACAAGTGAATCCACAAATTATAGAGATTTAGTTTTAGTAGTCCCTGGACAATGTGTTTCCTTAAGGTAACTTGAACCATGGCACCCCAGGGCACAGAGGGCAGCATAAACCATGCAATAGAAAGCAGATGTCCATGCACACACACACACACACACACACACACACACACACATAAATCACGCACATATGTTAACGATTGAACCACGTCAAGCATTTCATCTTTTTCTCATACAGATAAAATCTGCAGACTTTTAGGTACGTATGGATGGTGGTAACAATTTTAATTATGGGTCTAATCTAAATTCTGGTGACATCTTGGCAAAATGTATGAAAATCTGCTGCGCAACACAAAAAAAGGAGGTCTTGAAAATACACTGAACGGTGACCAAGTGGTCTGAGGTGCATGTAGCTGCCCCATCTGTAGTTTAATACCACATTAGAGACCATCAAAAAAATGAAGTTTAGAAAAATATATCTAGTAATTATAAGAATTTAGCCTTACATTTCTTCTTCTTCTGTTCTTGTGCAATGGTTCATTTTCATTACATTAATACATCCCATCTCTCAAATGGTTATATGTAATTTAATGCATTGCTTTTAATGCACAAGAAACATTTGCAAAGTATACCTTAACCTTAGTTTATCCCAACATGTAAATTACAGAGGAATCAGTGCCCTCTAGTGTTAGTGACAGGAACTGTTGAAGGACAAATTGAGGCGGCAGATGGGGAAATTATGTTGAGAAAGAACAGCTTAGTGCTGTGGAGCACTGATTGTTTCCCATATCTAAAAGTGGCATGTTAACCTATGTAAGCATCTGTATTTGGTTCAACTTTAGGTGACAATTAACAAATAATAAAAATAAAAGAATTTCGCTTCAACGTCCATTTAGTAGCTGTTCAGGAAAGCAAAACCATAAAACAAAAAAAACAACAACAAAAAAAACACATGACAACATTTATGCCATCAGGAATGAGAAGTCCTCAAAGCTTCTATAATCAATATTTTTTACTTACTACTTTGGCTTACTCTTACCGCTCTCATCCGTGCTGTTTTTGGTAGCAGCAGCTGAATTCAAGCTCCAAAAGTCCATTGTAACAATACCTGCTCAGCATCAAACAGCAGACAAATAAAGTTAACAACGTGTTGGTGAACATAGTGGAACATTTAGCTGGTAAAGAGTCAGATATTTACCAGGACATTTACCAGGTTGACAAAAACACAACTGATAATGTTGATCTGCTGGATGTGTAAATAGGCACCAGTATTCTAACATCTTTGTCATCTTTTTTTTAAATAAAGTTATTGTGGGTTTTAAATGCTCCAAAAAGTGACAATTTCACTGGGCAAACTCCATCAGACGATGACGATCATGTGATCATCTGAAAGCTCCAGAACAGCAACTAAATGCACTTTAGTTTAAATGCTACTAGAGGTCAAAACTCCACAATGAACCTTTAACAGGTCGGAAGTTTGGGATGAAAGTTACAATACATGCTAACTGCTGTATAAAGACTTAGTTTCATGTCATGGTAGCATTTCGAGAAAAAATATTTAGCCTCTATTATATTTTAACTTTTCCTCAAAATTTAATTATTACATTATCTGTAACAACAACACAGAATCTGAAGAAGTCATGGTTTTCACGGATCGGCTTTGGGCGTGCCCTCAGAAAATCTGGCAAGCTGTTTGAAGATCTGTTGTATCTGTGCCAGGTGGTTTTGAAACAGGAAACTGCCTGAGGAAAACTTCTGCTATGAGAAATGTTATTATTGTGATGACTCGTTAACAAGAAACAGTTACAAAAATGTATTGACTGATCTTTGTATCGTGACTAATTACAGTAGAATTAAAGTTACAGCAGAATTGACATCACATTAATGTTGTAATATGTGTAGTATCTGTGTTGCACACGTGTGACTGTTACAGGATGAGGATCCTCTTGTTCATACCTTTCAAACTCAAGTTACTACTGTATTATTTACACATCAGCAGTCTGGTTTACCATGGAGCTCTCTAGAATGCCTTTAAGAGTCTTAGCAATAACAGATGACAATAATGAGTGACATGAATGATTTAATTTCTGTTCTGTTGTTGCTTTTGCTTCTTTTGTATTTTCTAGGATTTCACGATACTGATTTATTGTGATTTAATTTCCATGCATTATTGCACAGACGTGGGTTAAGACAACATAATCAACTTGGACTAGCTCTTCTTTTACATGGCATCAGTGATGGTAAGGATAAAAAAAAATGTGTATAATAATAATTTATATTCTACCTACACAGTTGATGCTCACAGTAATTTGTCTTTTTTATGACTCCTTGTGTGTTTCTTTCTGTGCCATACATTAGGGAATGACCATTTAAACAGAGATATAGGTGAAATTTGGACTATTGTATTGACAATAATTATGGGGCAGATGGATAGTGTAGTGGTCAAACTGGAAGATCCTAAACCAAACTCCTCATCTTTCACACACTGACCTAAAATATTGTCAGTTATTATTATTATTATTATTATTATTATTATTATTCTGTTTAGACTTAATTTAGCCTTAAATACTGAATTGAAACATATATGTATTTTGCAGATTCAGCACCAAGATGTTTTCTATTTGGATTTGTGTCCTTTATGTTTCTAGTTTGTGCTTATTGTTTCTGGTTTTCAGATGTAAACAAGTTTGTAATCACAGAGACAATATCAGAAATCATGAGTCAGGTAGCACTGGCTGTATGTGTGAGAGAGGTCAATACCGTATGTGTGTGTAGAGAGTGTAATGTTGTTATGTTTCAGTGAAAGGTGTTTTTCTGGAGCAGAGGGATCAGGGCCAAGAGTGGAAGTGGCATTTAGAGGCACTCATAAATTGGGATGAACTGCATTGTGGGTGTCATTACATGTGTTTTTCCTAGAGGGCGCTCTTTCCATCCTGTGATCAGGAAAGACTGTATACCACTTTTCCTCCTTGTTCTCCACTTTGCCTCTTTTCTCACAGCGCTCTCCTCATATCTGGGGGATAAAGGAATCTGGAATCGTTTTTCTCTCCTCTGCTCTGCTCAAATGCTTTCAAGGAGTTCCTTTCTTCAAGACACACACACACACACACACACACACACACACACACACATATACACATAGTCAAACACATACAGATGGACACAGATGCACATACACAGGCACACACAAGAATACACACTTATACACACAGAATGGTCTCTTTGGCTCCCCAGGTACTTTGTGGCTTCAACGCCTCCAGGCAGAACACATACTGTAGAACCAATCCCACACATATTTAGTCACAGACTCACACACACACACACACACACACACACACACACACACACACACACACACACACACACACACACACACACACACAGCAACCGAAATTAATGTTGAAGGTTAAAGTTTAATAAAAGGGTGGATTTCATTCAGTTTCCAAACGTTTCATACCTACGCTAAAATGCTACTCTCAAAGATTCCGTTTTGCCCTCAGCACCCCTACTTCCAGCATTCCTGCATGTTGTTTGAATAAACTTGCCTTGCCTGACTTCACTAACGGCTTTTGAGTTACGGCACATCATATTCATCTCCCTCTTTAAAGTAGAGATGATGAAAGAAAAAAAGACAACTTTCATAACTGCAATACAACCTTCACTTTGACAACTGAGAGAACTGAGAAAATAGCGTCACCTTCACCTTAGCATATAATGATCCCACACAAGTTCCTCTACATGTCATATCACCACATCACATATGACGGAGACAAAATTGGGACAAGTTGGTGGGAAACAAATGGAGAGGAAAAGAAGACATGATTGGAACCATCCAGTGCAAGCCACAATGTTTCACAACCACTAAAGCTGCAACACGGGGGTGTCTAATCAGTCCCACAAATTGACAGTTTGCACATGCCAGAAAATGTTTGTTTACGGGACAAAATCTGTTCCAAAAAAATATGGGAGTGGATGGGGAGCGATAACTCCAACCAATGTTTCTTAAAGAATGAGGAGTTCCCACCAGAAACATTTGGTGACTTGGGCAGGGTCAGTCTCTGTGAAAACGGAGCGTGGCGGTGAGTGCAGAATAAAGCCACATGTGTTGATGGTTATATCTCAGTGGTTTTCTCATGGGAAACTACACCCACTTCAGCATTTCTCCCCTGTAAAAACAAAAGATTCCCTGACTGCCAGTGATCAAACAGTAACTGGCCCGCACAGCGAACACTGACATGCACGGGGTCTAACACTGCGGACACAGACATTAGAATTCATTCTCTGCTCGGAGGTTCCCATACTCACTCTTGGCATTCTGTAGAGATTTTGAGCTCTTTGGTTCTTCCCAGAAAAATTCTCACAAGAGCGCCAAAGTTTCCCGTTCTGGGATTGTTTTCAACTTGGGAGAAAAGAAAAAAGAAAAGAGGAGGAGAGAACTTATCAGCAGCATTATATAAGCTACAGAAATATTAATCCTAATATGATAGTTGTAGGCATGCATACAACATGAAGAAACAAATGTTTCTTTTTTAATTTTAAAACTCAGGAGAAGTTGATATTCATTGTGGCGGGTTGTCAAAGGTATTGACCATAAAAATAAAAACACATGAAGCATATTCATATCAAGCAACGTACTGAAGATCTTGGCCAGCGGGATGACGGCCTCTTCCAGCAACTTGGAGTCTCCACTGTTTTGAAGGAAAAACAGAGAAGAAGACAGTTAGAAGGAAAATTAAAATACATGCAAGAGAAAATGGATCAGAGAAGCTGATTGCTTGTATTGTTTGCTCTCTGTTGTCATGCTAGAAAACTGCGGTGTAATCAAACACTAATAACATTCAAGTAGTTTGTGTCTGCAGTGACAGAAAACAGAAAAACCAGCTTATATAATCGCCTAGCAAGGTCACTGTTAGAATGAACAGAACAATTTCTTATAATATTGTTACGACAAAGTAGAAATACATTTACTGGTTCATTAGATCAGTTGGAGACATTCATGGTTTACACCAACTACTGTATGCCATGTATACAATATGATGAGGTGTAAAAAGAATAACGATAAACACATTTAAAAACCAGGAAAGCATAGCCCAGTAATAAGCAGGATTGGTGCACAAGTGCACAAGCTCTGTTAACAACCTTACAGGGATTAACGAAGGAAACGCCCTCACTGGGTGAATATTTAACGTCAGTCACACGCTAGTTGATCTATTATCAGCGGAGCGATTTTGGATCTTTATCGAAGTGAGCTCTGCAAACATCCTCATTGGAAAGGTTGTGTGCTGAACGTCTGTTGGTAGAGTTTACTATAACTCCTTAGAAATGTGCCAAAGACGTTGTCAGAGGAGTCGTTCATAGTTTGTTGTCCTTGTAAACCTTTAGACACACCAGCTATACATCGCTGATGAAAAATACTTCCAGTGGATATTCTTTATCAGCTTTATCTCCAATTCACTTCTATTCCTGGCTTCTTCTTCTTCTTCCTCTTCTTCTTCTGCTTGGTATGTCAGGATATCATCCATCTAGCAGTTACTCTCATTATCAAAGATTTTTTTTCAATGTCAAGTTATGTTAAATTTATCTGATTATTCCTAGGTTTATTTAGGAATTTCCTAGGTTTATTTAGTCTATATGCTTCTGACAGCATGGCCTGGCAATCACAAGCAGCCAAAGCAAATACAGATCTTTTCTTAATGTGCTCAATTAACAACTTAACAGTCAAACACGCCAAAATCATTGAGTGTGAAAGTTCTTGACCTTAGAAATAGTTGTTTGGCTAACTCACCAGCTTGCCAGCTTTCTCCTGAGCTTTCAACTACATCTCCATCATTGTCGAGGCTCAAAGCTCTGGAGAAAGCTAGTCAATCAGTCCCTTTTTTTTGTCTAAGAGAGTGATCACTTTATAATGACGCCAAACAGAGAAAAGCAGGCCACATTTGTGAATCTGTGGAGCAACCTAAAAATAGCAACCTAAATCGGACACCTCTAACAGAACCGTTCTATGAGTGTGTCTGTGTACCTGCTGGTGGGACTGATGAAGGTGAAGGAGATGAGCTGGTTCCAGAAGGGGTCATTCTCCGATATGGACTCCTTGCCCACCAGGGCCTTGAGGCTGGGGTTATCGGAAAGGTCGCTGACTTGGCTGGTGTTGGCACCCATCTCTACTGGCTCCGCTCAGCCAGATTCGCCACTCTTCACAGCTTTTTCACCAGGCATATGCCAAATCCTAGAGCGGAGGAAAAGCTTTAATGCCGTCTTCAGAAAGATTCATTAACTCAACACGTCACACACGCTAATTACTGCCTCACTGGAGAATCTGAATCAATTTACCAGGCAGCCAGAATTTTATTTCTCTCTTAAATACAGCGACCATAGGTGACTAAAGTGGCAAATGGCCCTTACAAACATCCATCCTCAGTAGAAAGGCCAGTAGGAGACGTAACTGGCACAGAAGTAAGATTCATTATCTTACTTATCCCTCGGAAACGCAATTACAATTCAGATTAAACACCACCTTTAAATTTCACTACGACTTGGCAAAGAAGTAGCAGAAGTAGCAGAGCTATCAGGTGTGCCTGTTATCTGCGCAGACATTTCTGGAGCTGATAAGCAACACAAGAAGGCATGCTGCCATGGGAAACAATTCCATTATTATAGATTATCTATTATTCTATAACTCGAATCTCCCTGTCCAGGTATAAAAAACCAAATTACTGTTCTGAGCAATGTAAGCAAGCAAAATAATAACCTGTCCTCACCGATTCCGATACATGCATTCGTGAGAGAGGCCGGGTTCGGTAGAGGAAGATGAAACTCGAGCAAGCAGGACGCGTGTTTTGTTTCCTTGAAATGTCACACCTTCGGCACACAGGTGCAGCCGGTGAGCCAACATTTGCCCAGGTGAGCTGGTGCACACAGGAGGTGAAGCACAGGGGAGAGCAGTCTGTGCCTCTCGTGTATTAAAGGACAGTAAAACCACCACCCCGAGCTAAGAGGGGGATATACGGTGTATGCCACCAAGACATAGGGTGCAGTTTTTACACTGTCACCGGTGAACAGACATATTCAGTGCGCCACCTCATGCATGTTGAGATTTATCTGCGCACAATGACTGTGGGGTCTTCGGTTAACCAACTTGCGAGGCGTTAGCTAGCTGGTCCGGTTTCGAGCTACGCCTCGGCAGGTTTAACATTCAACACGGTGCGCTGACAGTCCCGTATTAACATGAAATGAAAGCTAGGCTAATTGCTGATTCACGGCGGTGTCCGGTTAAAGGGTGCTTAATAGCGCGCTGCCCAAAACGCAGCTAATGTTCACCGCTTGTTTGCTATCAGTTGACCGCTCGGCTTACCTGTCATAAATGCTTCTCGCAGTTTCCGCTCCTCTCGTGGCTCCCAGGACCGTTAAGGGACGACTGTTTTTTTGTTTGTTTTTACACTACTCAGCCGTTTAGTCCAGTTTGTTTATCCGGTGTAATTTCCAATGGCAAATACTTGAAATCGTGTGGAATTCGGGACAATTAAGTTTATTCTACATACTCCTATCCTCCATGTTTTCCACGTCGCCACCCCTTGCGTAATGACGACATGTGGGCGTTAATTACGTCCGCGACGTTGCAGATAGAAATAGGGCTAATAGAACCCGTTTCTGATCTATACTTTGCTTTTCTATCTACTTACAAGTTATTTGAAGTAATTTTAAACATTTTGTGACTTCCTCGGGATGTATTCATTTTACACAGGCACTGCTATCACATTTACACTGTCGGAATATATCAATATTAACATCAATGCATTTGTTAAATGATAATAAGTGGGCAAACTAGTTGAGATGGAGCACAGTAGGGGACCAATTAATGATTTTTTTTCTTTTTAATGCACAAATTGAAGGAACTGGCAGTGTTACATTTTACTGTGATGTTTCTTATATGATTATATGGGACAAATAAACTTGATTGATTTGTTTTTTACACTGTTAATGCTGTTGAGTCTACTTGAGTATGGAAAACACTTCAATTGAGACCTCTGTGGTTTGTACAGTTTTCTAATAAACACGTAATCATGTTTATAAGTTTCAATATCACTGACTTCAATATTATAAGGTAACTTTCATTCACCAAGAGGAAGGGGCCATCATCAACTTAGCCCCAAAATAAATGTACGCCTATTATTTGTCTATTTTCCCAATTTCAAAATAAAAAAAAATTGTTTTTACTGTAAAATATATTCTGGCAGGAGATGGTTAAAACAGACTAATCACAGTCCTTAATTGCTACTTACTGTAAAAGTGTCTGCATGTCAGTCTAATGATTTGCTGCTTAAAATGATTTGTAGCTGCCACAATAATATAGTGCTGAATTAGACTTTAAGTAATTAACTTTAGTAAATAACTTTATTGGTTAAAAGCCTCAGATATTCAAATGATTTAATATTATTTTTGTTTTATTACAACTAGGTGATTTAAAAAAAAAAAAGCCCAACTTCCCCATCAAACTAAGAATGTTGAGAGTGAAGTTTATCTACTACCCTTCATATCTTCCATGACACCGTGTGTGTGTGTGTGTGTGTGTGGTCCAAATTTCTATCCACTTCCAATTTTATCTTGAGACGCTGCTTCGTGTTGTAATGCAGGTCAAAATTGTCACAAAACTGCTCAAATGTTCTTTCACATTCGCCATTAAAGTTCAATGACAATGATCAATCTAAACCAATTTTACAGAGATGATTTTGCCATGTTTGCCATTTTCACATTGTTTAAAATATAAAATACAAACAAAAATGGATTCCTAAATGACATTACAATATGAAGTGAGTTAGCTAGCTGATGTGAAACCACAACTTAGCATGGGAGCAATAAATGAGCATCTTTTTTTTTTTTATTGGCAGGTTTTCTTTTATTAATTCATTAAAATGCATGTTTGACTTAGAAAATCTTTTCTATGGAAATTTAATATTCAATACAGTAAATGCATGTAGCGATTCATGATTAATGAGGAAAATATATCAACAATAATCATATATTTACTGTAACTGAACAAATGAATAAAAAAAGGAACACATTATAGAAGGTTATAAAAACCACTACATTCAAAGAACATTGATATATTAATGGAATATTTACACTGTTTCAGATGCATTATAAACATTTAGAGCTGTCAATCTGTCTTCTTATCTGCCGCTATAGTAGATCCATTGGCAGTGGCCTCACCATTACTTTCAGCCTGAAAAACAAGGGGAAGAAATGCCATTATCAACATAAAGTCTTGAATTTGACTTAAAACTAACACCCGTTTTGGTCATAATACGGTCAGGTGAAACCCAACCTGCAAAATGCAATCACTTTAGATTATGTTAAATATGATCAGATACATTCTGAGTTTCTGAATGAGCTGTGTTTAAGTTAAGTTATTGAACAGCATAGCATCCACGATCCAAGTGTCAAATACTTAACAGGGTTCCACTGTTATACTGGTATTCAACATACAATACTGAATTATTGCCCAGCCCCACAACGTTAAATTCTTTTCCATTGTTCCTTACCTTGGAAGTAGTCTTTTCACTAACTTTTTGGTCATTAGTGCCAGTCTCCTGGACAGCTTTTTTGGTCCAGAATGTATTAATAATCGGTGAAATGAAAGGATATAGGAAAGGCTCCAGGAACCTCTTGTAGACCCACAACAGGACAGGAATCACAATACAGGGAATGCACACCATGACTGTGGCTCAGACGAAAAGGAAGAACCTGAAGCACAGAGATGCACAAGTTGTCACCATAATGTGTCTTTGTCTCAGTGACCACAAGGGTCTAAAACTTTTATACCTAATATTATATTAAAAAGTTATTTTAACAGTGTTTTCATTGGAGAAGACGTGACTGAAATGTCAATATGGAGCAATTTAATTGATTTGAAATACCTGTTTAAACTCCTACATAGCTGTCTGTAAGGCCAACCAAATTTTTTACCTGAAGCAAAACATTTCAAATAGCAGCGACTTGTTTAGAGTTTGTAACAATATCAAATCAAAAATTATATTTAGAGAAATACTATTTTACACTCTCTTTTAACTGATGCCATTATGCCTTTTTAACTGTTTGTTTTGTGACCCAGGAGATGACAGTTATCATTAAGCTAACGACTGGATGATCAATCATATAGGTGATTTGTTTAGTGTCCAACTGCAATGAACACCTTCACAGGTCATTCGTACTGATGTATGGACTGCAGTATCGACACAGCTTCACAGGGGGGCGACTATACAGCAGAAGTAGAAGCAGAACAAGCAGAACAAGCAGAACAGCACAAGTGACCAGATGCGAACTGTATCTGATTAAGATTATTCTCCATACCACTTTAGAAAGCATATTTCTGCCGCCCCAGACCAGTTCGTGGGGTAGTGAGCTTTGTCACCAGCGACCTGTCAGTAAAGTGAGTGTTTAAGAAGCTGATGTTAGTTCAGAAAATCGTCAAAGAAGTAGAAGAGAGATTGTGTTTTCAGCTCTAGTTGGTAACCATAATCGTCGATCTGTTGGGGCGTCTGCTGACACTCCAGTTACTGATCAGCAAACACTAATCTCAACGTCATCAGAGCGACTATTAGCTAACGCTAGCTTCCTGCCATCGCTCGCTGGGGAACGTAACAGGTATGACAAAAATTTAACTAATCCGCAGACTAAACACCATTTTCCTAACCATAGGACTTCAAATGAGTAATAATTCTTACCTCTGTATATTACAAAACAACTGTGTTGTCACGTACTGCCGCTGTAGACCGGATATTTTCTCATGTGTTTTGGACCCTGCTGCGAAGTCTCTGAAATGGGATCACACATGCGCAGAACCTACTTCCGTAGAATGAGACAGAAGCGGAAGTAGTAACATACCCGGGCGCCTTTCTTCAGAACACAAACGTATGAGTGTCTGAATTACAACTTTGTAAGTGACTGACATATAATAATAGTTGACAATGACATTTTTCAAAAAGTTTTTTTAACGGGGATGCTAGATAGTACATTACATTACACTGAAATTAACGGCAGTTTGGTTTTTACGATGTTTACAAACTACATGTGATTCGCTGCCATGTAGCCTAGCTTAAAATAGGTCAATGACAATTTCGTATGTGTATCGTCCAATTTCCACGAACCCTTTTCAGCTAACGTTAAGCGTTGGCTCTTGATTTGAAAATGAAAACGATAGTTGTAATGAAAGAGACATCTCTGTTGATGGTACTTTCGACTTTTAACTTAACTGCTATTTTATAGTTTTTGTGCAGTTTTTACCCCCCTGAACATTTGCCGTCCAAACGTTTCTTGTAATAGTCTGCGTGTCTTTTCAGTGCCACTATGCCTCTTTCAACCCAGTCACAAGCCGACGATGAACAGTACGTTTTGGTGGCCAGTTTGGATAAAGCTCGCAATCTGTCCAACATACTGAAAGCCATCACCTTCAAAGACCATGCCATCTTCAGCGCCACACCCAACGGCCTGAAGGTCACTGTGGAGGACTCCAAATGTCTACAAGCCAATGCCTTCATCCAGGTGTGTTTGCTTAACATATACACGTTTTTCATTGAGTAAACACAGACATTTACCCCACAACTTAGTTTCTGTTAAATGCGACATGCCTTCTTTTTATTCCAGGCAGAGATTTTCCAAGAGTTCACCATAAGGGAAGATTTGGTGGGTTTTCAGGTCAATCTCACTGTTTTGCTCGACTGCCTCAACATCTTCGGAGGAAGCACACTACCAGGTAAAGAGAAAGTAAACCTGAACAGAGTGTGAGCTAAACAAAAACAAAACATAGAAACCAGATAGAATTCTGTTTACAAAGTGTGTTCATCTTTTTAGCCATAGTTATTAAACTATTTTCCATCTCAGATATGACTCCGCTTTTTCATGATCTCCCTCCTGTGATGTTGCAGGAGTATCGACAGCCTTGAGGATGTGCTACAGGGGATATGGTTACCCTCTGACCCTGTTCCTGGAGGAGGGCGGGGTGGTGACTGTGTGCAAGATCAACACGCAAGAACCAGAAGAGCCAATTGACTTTGAGTTCTGCAGCACCAACGTCACAAACAAGGTGGACTCGCTATTTCATATGATGAAAGACATGTACATACATTTGGCAGATTGACGATGAACCCTTTTCTTTAGAGGCTACACATTTCCAGTAATGGTACACATTTTCTGTTGCTTGCAATGACCTGCAAACCCATTAGGAATATATATATATATGACAGGATCTGCAGGTTTCATGAAAACAGTGCATAGTTGATTGCTACTCATTTCTGTACCTCTGGCTCTTTTCAAAGGTAATCCTGCTGTCAGAGAGTCTGAAGGAAGCCTTCTCTGAGCTGGACATGACCAGTGAGGTGCTGCAGATCACAATGTCCCCCAGCCAGCCATACTTTAGGTGTGTTGGCAAAACTAATATTGCTTTATAAAGCAGCACTACTTCTTCCACAGCTACAACTCAAAAGAACCATGTTTAACATGCAAAGTTGTACAAATGCTGCTTACAGATGCCTCTTATTGCCTGCCAGCTACATTGTTCTTTGGTTTGTTCTGCTCTTCAGGTTGTCGACGTTTGGGAACTCTGGAAATGCCCACTATGATTATCCCAAAGACTCTGACATGATGGAGCTGTTCCGATGCACCAAGACACAAACCAACAGGTTAGCAGAGAAATAAACTGTACTGTTAAGGCCCAGAGGTGGATTGTGGAACTGGTGGACTGTAATCCCCATTCCTTAGTTGTATTTCACCTGTGCTATTTCTTCTCTGTCATGTCAAAATATCTGCTATAAAAAAGGCCAATGATTTTGTTTTCGCAATTTCTTACATTACAATGTCCACCTTCTGTTAGTTCCACACATTGAGGAATATTCTTGTCTCTGTATCTTCCAGTAATTTTATTAAAGCTCCTCATTCTGTGCTGTCCCCTCCGCTAACTGTGACAGGTACAAGATGTCCCTGCTGAAGCCGTCCACCAAAGCCCTGGCTTTGTCCTGTAAAGTCTCTGTGAGGACAGACAGCAGGGGCTTCCTCTCTCTGCAGTACCTGGTCAGGAACGACGACGGACAGGTCTGCTTCGTGGAGTATTTTTGTTGTCCCGACGAGGAGGTGGAGGAGGAGTGATTCAAGTCCACTGAACTCACATTTTAAATCAGCACCTTTACTTGAGTGGTGGCCAGTCGGTTTGAATGAGAAGGCAACGTCTGCCAGAGGAGGCAGTACAGCCAGTGGGGGGCACACAGGAAATACAAATGCTGGACTTAATGGGCACAGTGGGGTGGAGCGTTGCCACTGGATTTGTGGATGGATAACTTCACCTACCAGGTTATGTGCCTGTGTGTAGCAAGACCACTATCATACTGAGTTTATAATTTCATAGACGAATACAGAAAGTGATTGTACGTACTTACTGTATTTTTGTTACTATGGAGACCCAGGTATTTTACGTCCGACGTCCCTCAGCATGTTAGCATTGCCTGTAACTTCGAGTCTATGTGGTTTGTAGTCCAGTTGTGGCCGTGACAGGTCTGTGTTCAGTATTTGGTTTCATCTTTCTGGAGCTTGGCCCATAAAATAAGACATTCAAGACATGGCACATTGGTACGAGTAAGTGCTTAGAATAGTGTATGTGTGTGTGTGTGTGTTTATAGGCCTTAAGATTTCTCTGCACATACAATGCCATTATTGTCCCCCATATTGAATGTGTATGCGGACACCTGACAGGTTTGTTTGGAATATACATCAGATGAAACTGACAGTATGTTTGAATGGTTTTATTTCCATGACATAGAAAAACACCTGTTTTTGCTAAAAAGCAATAAACAATGTTCAGTTGTTTTTTTTTTACACTGATGGAATATTTACTGGTCATAAAGGATGAGCAAATACAGTTTGCCAGATAAATTGTGCACAATCCTCCTGGAGTAAGGGGGAAAACTATTTATTGCAAATCCACAAACTGGCAAAAGACGCTGAACACAACATCATATTTAAGATTCTCTCATGCCGTCAACAGAAAGCTCATAATATTTCACTTCAGACTGTTGCATTATCACAGTCTTGGGACAGCCCTGCATCACGGGCGCAGTTAGACGTTCCCTCAGCTTAACCCAGTCCGTCCAGTTACCTGCGAGCCATCCTTTGTCTTTTGAAAGCTTTGTGTTTGTTCTTCTTCACCACTTTTGGCGGAGGCGCCTCCGTCTGGATGTGAACGGGCTTCTCATCCGCCGGCGTTCGGAAGACGTCAGCTGTGACGTCTCTCGACAGATCCTCCTTCGCCTCGGTCCTCTTCATTTTCTGCATCTCCTTCACCATCTGCTTCTCGCGCACCCTGGCCGCCGCCGCCAGTCGGATCTCCCGGCGGTGCTGTGGGCGTTTGAAGAGAAGTGTATCAGGCACGTTCAGTGCGATTCAATAAAATAACACGCTTACAGGGTAAACTAACATGCATTTTACCATGTTAGGAGACTGGAAGTCTGGGTTTTCGTAAAGCGTAGGCCCTCCAAAGCTCCCCTGAAAGACCTTGATGAGATTGAGAACGAAGCGAGGGCCGATCTCCACTAGAGAGGCATCCTCCTCCATGATCTGAACGTGGCACACGATTGCAAAATGAACATTGCAAATGGAAAGAAAAATCTTTCTCAAAGCGATTAAGTATTTAGTAAATATGCAAATATAGGCCTAGAGGACTTTGCCTAGAATAGTGACGCATTACCTGGTAGTTTCTAAACCATATCCTGTTGTCTGCGATGGTGAATGTGAAGACGTGGTCCACAAAAGGCTGGCTCTTTGGGTGGTAGCGTGGAGTGGAAAATGTCTGCAACAAGAACATTTAATGAGTACATTCTTAACATTTTTAAATGTAGATCTACAGCCTACTCAGCATTCAAAATTAGTAAAGCCTTGCTTATAGTTGCATTCACTGCTGGATCTGATGTAATGGTCAGCACTGATGCTGTCCAAATCACAGTTTCATCAAGTAAACCTGGGCGCTTTAGCAGTTTGATCCAACATTTATCTCAGTTTAAATAAACAGCCCCATCTCGGATTTACACGTTTTCATCTTCCAGCTACAGTTGAACAAAAGCTCTACTTTTCTACGTCGTTACCAAAAGTGTAGCATGGGATAATGTAATGAGTCTTCTGACGATGTGAATCTCGTATACACACCTGGGTGAAGAGCTCCTTCAGTAAAGCATAGTGGGGCTCCTTGTCAAATTTCTGTAGAAGAAAACAAGGTTCAGCTTTTTACCGTCACTGATCCATCAAGCTGACAGAATGCATTTTCTAGGCAAACTGTCTTTCAAAGCAGCTGGAGAATACACGACCATTAATGGGGAATCGTGCCCCAGGAGTGGAAAAGAGTGTGCGGGTCTTTGTTCAAATACCACAGAGATGCCAGATCCCTGGTTCTAATAATTTAAATGATCAGGTGTCATGTTTGGATAGAATCACAGTTCTCTGTTTCACACAGTTGACATATAATCCTAATAGAAATATATTATCGACAGAATTGCAGACACCGCGTGCCAGTGCCACTCACAGGATCGAACGAGAGCAGCGGCCTGGATCCTTTGAGGCAATTTCCCGTCATCTTGAGTTCAGCCAGCGTATGAACTGCGGAGGAGACAACAATTTAAATCAGTTTTTCCCGTGGCACGCGATGACAGGTGTTGCCCACTGAACTTCAGGACCGCAAGACAGGAGTAACTCACTGTTTTGAACCAGAAACTTTGCAGAAGGTCCATGAGGGCTGTTTGAAATCCTGTAAGGCGAGAGAAGAACATTATTGTATTTACTTTTTGAATGTATAGGCCATCGTAATGATTAGAAAACGTCACAAAGGTCAAATAATCACCACATGTAGAGGTCCTGCTTCTTCTTGGCCTCAAAAAAGAGGCATTTGTTGCAGTTTTTAATTTCACACACCTGGGAACAAAGTTCATCTTTAGGCACGTTGTAAGGCATGTGATTATATATAATGTGTCCACATTTTAAATTACAAACTCACCTCATTAACAACAAACAACTTGTCCTTTCTGTCCATTTTTGTATCTAACAGACAAGAAAAAACGTCTTACTTATGCTGAGCAGAGATGTACTGTAGTTACAAGGATAAGTCAGGTTTACTGTCACAATAACAAGTCAGCAAATGCAGTCGGGTGGTATAAACACGGCACTAACCTGCTTTCGAATGAGGCATCAAGGTCCTCAGGTCTTGCATCAAGTGTCTTGTTCTGAAGTTGATGCCTCTCGATGAGAAAATGAGAACCCGTTCCTTGTTGGTCCATTTGCCCTGTTCAGGAGAATGTCTCTCATAACATCAACACATTTCCCGTTCATCCAGATTGCCTCTTCATTTCTAATAAACAGACAGGAAATGCTGAGCAAATCAAATTAAGCTTGGCCCTGTTGTACGAGTGCTGATCTCACAGGTAATCTAAGACTTCACTGGGCATGTTGTAATTTGACGACTTTCTCTTTCCCATGCTACACGTTAAATTACACGATCCAGTGTGTTTATTTACAGCTACAATGTGTTGTCCGTTTTACTGTAACAATGAGATTAAATAACTCCCCCAAACCATCCCCGGTGTATTGGTAAACTTAAGTTAGCTAACTAGCTTCCAACTTCGGTGGCTAGTAACAAGCACGAGCACTTACCGACGAAACCGGTGGTGGAATAGTGACTTCATGTTTCTTCTCCTGCTCGGCTTCACCTACATCTGCCACAAATTTAGCTTTCTTTGCCTTTTTAGCAACAGCAGCCTGTCCTCCACGTTTTCTCTTGAACGCCGACATGTTTGCACGCCGACACACAAATCTCGCGCAGCCAGAAGTCCAACTCAAGCGTCACACGTGCAGGACGGAGAAGTGGGAGCGGCCCCTGGAGGCGCGGAGGTGGTACTGCAGGTACTACACATGGCGTCACACGTCCCCAAAACACACGGAGTACTACCAAAACAATAACGTACTTAAAGATATTACAAATATTTTTAGGGTTTATGATAGCTACTACATAGAATTGTGTGAGTAAACTGTTAAGCTCCTGGAAGATTTGTGAACTAAGATTGTTGTTTATTAATGACGAAAAGACAACCAGTAAACTCACCTCCCAATTCTATATGACATGATCATTTTCACATTTCACTCCCAAATACTCTGATCTGAGTTCCTTGGTTTTAAACACAAATTTTATATTTTCTGTTTCAGAAATGTATGATTTTACTGGAAATAACAAGTAATTCAAATCATTATATTGTCATAATTATAGCATGTATTTAATGCAATATAATGTTCTCAGAGCAGTAGTCAGGATTTTAGAAACACTTAAGTCATAAGTCTCCATATTGCACCCCCCGACCTTTACTTAACTTTTTATTTATAACTTTACCACACTTCCTAAACTTTCCAAAGTTTCAAAACCACACTGCAGCAATAAGATCCTGGTGAAGAAATACTGAAACCTGTATTTATTTGTAATTTGGTCTCTTTAAAGCAGTAACACATAAACATACTGAGGCAAAAAAATACTGAAATTTGCTAATTAATGCAAAGAGGGAGCAAGTCTCCCTGTCACCACTAGAGAGCGTCATGGTATGATAACTAATGGCAGTAGGCTGGCATCTGTGACACCTTCATAAGCAATCTACAATCACACGTTCAAAAAGAGGTCTCTTCTTTAACTCACCTAGACCAAGTGGGTTTTGTTGCTGGTCGTCTTGCCTCAAGTAATTTGAGGAGACTTTCACTTTCATCACTTCAGAATGCAGCTGTAAAAACTGAAAACTATTTCTAACTGTATAGGGCAGCAATACAAATGTAAAGGGAAGAAGAACAATTCTCGCGAGATTTAGCGGCACTAGTAGGCTACAGATATATATCCATGACTTGAGGTCCCTACAGCCTGTCGTAAAGTAACTTAGCGTATAGAAGCTGCTTCTCAGTGATACAGGACATTGCGCACGTTTGAATATGTAAGGTCAAAACAATACAATATTGTTGCTATCACTTGAGAAGTCAGGATTATTTAAGAGATAAAATAGTGGTGTTGCCCGATTGCTAGCATGCTGCAGTTAGCTACATGCTAGTTAGCCTCGACTGGGTCAACGTGAACAACGTTTTTAGTTAGAGATTTTATCCTATAGACAAGTTTATCTTTACAATTGGATAACAATGAAGTGCCACTATGAAATACTGGGTGTAAAACGAGACGCAGGAGACGATGACTTGAAGAAATGTTATCGTAAATTAGCATTGAAATGGCATCCAGGTAAGTCGTGGTAGAAGCCCTGTTAGTGTCCCTGAAGGTGTAAACATCGCAGTGGAATACGTTTCCATTTAAAGTAACATTTTTGAATGTAATTTTAACAATCAAAGAATTGTTGGCAAAGTATCAAAAGTGAATAGTGGTCCTTGCTAAGAATAATGTGACATATGACACTGCATTATTGTTATTATATTGTTTTACTTTAAAACCTTCTACTCTAAAGCGAGCAACTACACCTGATGTCTTGCATTTGTGCTTTACAGGTGAAATTACTTATAATAAAGCACCCAATTCTGATGCTGTAGCTGTCTGCAAAGCTTCATTAATATTCTATAATTACCCGGCATTTATTTTCTTAACTCCCTTGGCTCCCCTGAGTGAAATTGTACAGATGCTGTGCTAGAAACTGATTTGTGCTGTGCACATTCCTGCGTGTGATTCTATTAACTCGAACCTTACAAAATTGTCGGTTAAAGCTCGCAATAAAGTTTCTTCACGCTAACAGCAGCTGTGGTTTCCCCTCTTGTAATTCCCAGATAAAAACCTGGACAATGCCGAGGAGGCGGCGGAGCAGTTCAAGCTGATACAGGCAGCTTACGATGTCCTGAGTGATCCACAGGAGAGAGCTTGGTGCGCACACATTGTTTACACCACGTGCAAAGAGTTCTTCCTGACTCACAGTATCTCTACTGTTTTCTACACAAACCATCTGGGTAAAGCGTGCCTTCCTCTGATGGCTCTGTCTGCGTCTGTGTGGCAGGTATGACAATCACAGGGAGGCTCTGCTGAAAGGAGGCGTGAGTGGAGATTACGAAGATGACAGCATTGACCTGCTGCAGTACTTCACGGTCACCTGCTACTCTGGCTACGGAGACGACGAGAAGGTGAGCGCGCGGCGTCCCCTCCCTTTGGACGAGGACAGGTTTATAAACAAGCGCAGAGATACGTGTGACTGACCTAGGAATGTAATCTCAAACTTGAAACACATAGCCACACAGATTTTAGATGCACATTACGTCAGACTGCCTGTCCTTGTTGGATGAGTGTGCGAGTAAGACGAACGGGAATTATGAGGACTGTGGGCCAGCTGGAAATCATGCCCCATTTAAAACAAACAAACACCTAGTCTCCTTTTTAAGCATGCAAGAACGCACAGCCAGTCTGCCAAACCACACATGATTTGATGATTTGATTTGATGTCATGAATCTTCTGGTCTAAATTCTAAAACCGTGGTTTGTCCACCACCTTTAAGACAGCGCTTGCTGCTCAGGCAGGTGGAGGCGGCTTCTTCTTCTCGGGATTGTGGGGACAGAATGTCTTTGTGCATCTCAGAGCGTCTATTTTCTCGTTGTATTATCCCCTCTTGTTCTCATCCACTCGCTCTCCCCAGGGCTTTTACGCAGTCTACAGGAATCTCTTTGAGTCCATTGTTAAGGAGGAGATGGAGCACGGCAGGGTGGACGTCGAGGAAGAGGAAGAGGAGTTTCCTCCCTTTGGAGACTCTCAGAGCGACTATGATACCGTGAGCTAGCCATAACACTTAAAACGCTCGTCTCAGGATTGTTCCTCTGTTTTATGATCTGAGAGTTCTTTACACAATTCAGTTACATGAATAAAATAGTAAGCAAGTCTCCTTTTTTTTCTGTGCTACTTTCTCTGAGGATAAACAAACTAAAGAGTAACAAGACATACAATATGTAAAATAAGAATAGTGAACCAGTAAAGATTTTTAGTAGGCCGGTCTACCTAATCAGCCTATATTTCCATATCACAGATAGTGCACGTGTTTTACGGCTACTGGCAGAGCTTCTGCACTCGTAAAAACTTTGCCTGGAAGGAGGAGTACGACACGAGGCAGGCCTCCAACCGCTGGGAGAAGAGGGCCATGGAGAAGGAGAACAAGAAGACCAGGGAGAAGGCTCGAAAGGAGCGCAACGAGCTGGTGCGACAGCTCGTGGCTTTCGTCCGCAAGCGCGACCGCCGCGTGCAGGCCCACAGGAAGCTGGTGGAGGAGCAGAACGCCGAGAAGATCAAGAAGGTGGAGGAGCTGAGGCGGAAGCAGAAGCTCAGCCAGGCCAAGTAGGTAGTGGCCGGGCAGTCGGGCAAGTGTGACATTTTGCTTTTATAGGCGTCTCTTCGTCGTATTTAATAATGCTGTGCTGTACGCCCGTCCAAGACTGGTGGAGGAGTACAAGGAGCAGAGCTGGGCGGCCATGTCTGAACTCGAGAAGGAGCTGCAGCAGATCGAGGCTCAGTACGGAGAGGAGTTTGGAGACGCGTCGGAGAGCGAGGAAGAAGAGCCGGATATGGACACGCAGGAGAAGAACAGTGAAGAGGGAGGAGGTCAGTAAGAACGTGTGCTTTTAAGGTTTAACTGTCGTTTACAGCGCTCTCCGTTCAGCAGCTCCGTGCGTCACCCGCTGTAGCTGCATGTGACGTGCAGCTTCACGTCCGGGCCACAGAGACTGCGATTGGACGACGTGCTCCTCGTGTTGTTCTCCTGCCAGTTTCTGACGCCTGTGGAGATTGAGAGGGAAGACAACCATCTACTTAGTAACACACATCTAGCAAAGCCATCTCCAATTACAAGCCATACAGTGATGTCAGCAGTTTCCACAGATTTGAACTGACAGTTACATTTAAATAAAAGTTGATCGGCGGTGAGATGCAAAGCACTTCTCCTGTTTGTTTGTTTGTTTGTTTGTTTTTGCGCATGCTGTCTGTAATTCTTTTTTCAACGCATGAATATTCATCCGCAGATGCAGAGCAGCCTGACGGAGACGAGCTGACCATCGACTTCTACGACGATCTGTACTGCCCGGCCTGTGACAAATCCTTCAAATCAGATAAAGCGTGAGTAACCTCTCCGCCCACGCTCCTCCACCTACCTTCTATCCTCAGGACCTTCATGCTAATTCACTTTACTAAGCTGTGGGTGATTTATTATTATTATTTTTTTGCATGCTTTAAGAGTTTTGTTTTGTTTTTGCCGTCTGCCGGGGAGAGACTTTGTGCCACCTGAACAATGAAGGAAAAACTGTAATAGTCTAACTTGAATGGTGAAGGTTAGCCTTCGCCATTGTTCAAACGTGTTTGTGTGTTGAGGGAATTTTCTCATTGATTCGGCTCTGACTCATCGATCGCAGCTCCTGAAGCTGTTACCGCACATCTCAGACATACGGCACAGTTTGAAATGATTCATTGCTCGGGGGGGATAAGCCCTTAATTCAGCTAATTAAGCTTTTCAACAAAAAAAAAGATTGTCAATAATTATTATTAATGATTACATAAAATAGGGTTCAGTGTTGTTGAGGCCTTTTTATGTCTCCGCTCGTTGTTTCTTTCCTTTCCACTCTACAGGATGAAAAACCACGAAAAATCCAAAAAGCAC
The DNA here is from genome assembly GCA_036023655.1 of Nannoperca australis. Classification (NCBI taxonomy): domain Eukaryota; kingdom Metazoa; phylum Chordata; class Actinopteri; order Centrarchiformes; family Percichthyidae; genus Nannoperca; species Nannoperca australis. The sequence continues at coordinate 38,463 of JAVQJD010001456.1, forward strand.
CGGGAGATGGTGGCATTGCTACGGCAACAGCTGGAGGAAGAAGACGATTCAATTAGTTTGAACTTGGACGGAAAGGAGGGAAGAGAGGAGGAAAATGAGCAGGAGGAGGAGGAAGAGGAAGACAAACCGAGACAAAAGTATGTAGCTGGACGTGATAATGGAAAACAACATACTCACTTTTTCACAGGGTGGTTAGAACTTGGTGGCGCACAAGAATTTGATGTACTTTTATAGTTGTTTTTACTGACCTTTTCTCCCCCCCCCCCACCACCACCACCACCACCACCACCTACACAGGCTGTCCAAAAAGCAAAAGAGGAAAAAGAAACAGCAGAAAGCACACGTGAGTAATACCTTTCCTTCCCATCACTGGCAGTTCCCGCCTTAGTTGTACCTCTACCTGTGAAGCAAACAGGCTCTTCATGCTTTCATCCTCCGCAGCAGAGTCCCCCGGAGGAGGAGGAGGAGGAGGTGGAGGTGGTGGAGGAGGTGGAGAAACCAACGCTGACCACCTGCGAGGAAGTAGCCCCTGAGGAGTCGGTGGCCCCTGCAGAGCCCGAGAAGCAGGAGGATCTCCCTCCCACAGAAGCCAAGAGGTCAGTCCATTTATTTATTTTATTTTTGGTTTTGCCAGATCTGCGACGTGTTCTTCGTGATGCCAGGCAGATGCTGTCACTGACTCACGGGTCTGGATGTCTGGAAGTGTTCAAATTGAGCATTTTGATGGTTTTAGTTGCACATCAAAGCCCGCTTGTTTCATGACTGAACTCCTGGTTATTTTATGCTACGGGGCCGCAAAGAGGTGACTATTTTGAGTATACCCGGTTCTCAGAGAATGCCAGTCGGCTGCTGTAGTTCTTAATGTTTTAAAGCTGCCTTGATTCATTATTTTGGCCACATGGGGACAGCAGAAGAAGCTAACAACTGCTGCTTTTACACATCCAGCAGCCACAGAGCTGCATCAGCATTCACTAGGAGTCGTGTTTCTGGCAGCCTGATGAATGAAAGATGAAAAGCCGATATTTACTCTCCTTTTTATCGCTGAGAAAAAACTCCTGAGGAAAAGACGCAGCTGCCCGGCCTGTCTCTCTTCTGCAGGGCTTTAAATGTGTGCTCTCTCTTTAGACCGGTTGGGTTCCTGTTCCTGGGCTTCCTGTTTGGTTCAGATTTTAGTTCCTGTTTTCAGACAAACAAAAGATAAAAAAACAAAGATTATTTTGGCTACACTGCATTTAAAAAAAGGTTGTCATTCAGTTCTTGACGCAACATTCAAAACAGAGGAAACAACCTTTTAGGAAAAACAGGATCTTCATCTCATCATAGACTTTACAAAAAAAAAACACTACCAGGAACAACAACCAAAATTGAAACCTGTCATCTAAACGTTGCCTCCGCAGCTCTGGGAAGATGAAAGGAAAGAAGGGAGGAGGAAAAGACAGACCGAAGAATGTCCGGTCAAACACGGGAGGAGAGCAGGTTCCTGAGGTTTGTACAGTCAAACGCAGTTTAATGGTATTTTATGTGATTTTGTTTTTACCATTATATTACACTACGTTTAACAGCATCAGTTTTTACTTTGCTATCCCTTCAAAAAGAACCATGATGCTTAAAAAAAAGGTACTTTACTGTAAGAAAAGTATACATACCAATCTCACATTCCCATTTCCACCTCCAGAAGGAAGTCATCCTCTGCTGTGTGACCTGTAACAACGAGTTCCCCACAAGAAACAAGCTGTTTGACCACCTGAAGGCCAGCGGCCACGCCAACGCTGCCTCCACAAACGCTGCTCACGGCTCCATGAGCAAAAGCAAAAAAGACAAGAAGAAGAACAGATAACGCTTCTTTGGTCTGGGCCGATGAACCTGAAAGAGTTCGAGTCAGAAGGGACGCGAGGAAACAACGAGAAATCTCTCAGGAGGAAGATAAACTAGAAAAACTTTTGCAAGTGGACTTTAATGGACAGGATTGGATGACAGAGTGGATAGTTTTTGTTGTTTTTTTAAATTACACAATGATTTTCGGCAAGACAGCTGTGTATGTGTGAGAGACTCATTTTACCTTTGAGTCTTGCGCGAACGACTGAATCACTGTACTGACATACCAGCGGAGAGGATACAGGATGTGCATAGGATCCACCTTTATCCCCATTAACATATCTTAACTGTTTTGTGAATCCTCTCCCATGGTTTGTCTTGTCAGTAGCGGTATTACTGCATCACCAAAATAAAAGTGATACTGCACGTTGGTATTTATACAACAACTCTTGGAGTGATTTGCATTAATGCCTCTAGTAACCACGTTTAACAATAAACAAGTGTATATTGGATATGTCTGCACAAAACATGCACCTGCACCATGTCCACATGCAGCTTAATTGGTGAGACCGAAAAGCTAATATGTAGTTGAATAGTTGTTCCATCCATCACGACATTATTACATTCAGATATAGTGTTCAACTAACTGACTGCAAAACAATCAAGTCAACATTGATTCAGTAGATGTAAACAGAATATGTGTGTGTATAGCCTATATATGAATGATTTATTTCCCCTTTACAAAGGAAATAACGCAGTCTGCAAAATTATTAACATGGCAATTTGTAACATTTTAAAAGATTTTTAAAAAATGCAGTCGGCTGCAATCAGAGGGAGAGATGGGAATATTTGGAAAGTAAAGTAAATATCTGTGAGGCAAAACACGTTAGTGGTTCTAGGAGGTATTGAAATTTAAAATTGGCTCATAATGGTAGTCATTAATTGTGTCATGTACGGAAAACGTATAATTGCAACTGTAATGACTTGAGAGAAGATGATTCTTTGAAAGGCAAGGCCGAGGTGATGACAAAGGTTTAAAGCAGAGGAAATTCAGTTTCAGTTCAGAGGGCTGCCGATTTATTGTTTCTTTGTGAATGAATCTGAGCCGTGTTGAATGCAATTTCTATGTACTTCCTCTTCTTCGATTAGCAAGGCGAGGTGTGTAGTTCTGGAAGATGCAGTGACATTTTGACACTTCAGTGAATTGGACTTTTCAAAACCCTTATTCTTTCTATTTCTCTTCTAGTGTAATAGTCACTGTGCAACAGAAACAAAACTATCTGCTGTGTTTTATTTTCCCAAGCCAATGAAAGCAATATGCCGTGTAGTAGGAGTAGTTGGCAAAATGATCAAATATTGTCTTAATAAAAGTTAACAGCATGTTGGACCAAAACAATCACAAAATGATGACAAAATGGGCCGCGTTGAACACAATGAATTGATCTCAAAGCGTAGAACCTTTTGTCGAGCCAGTACTGAAAGGAACATGAGTCTTTGTTGATGCCAGGTGAAAAGGTTGTATCAAAAATGCTATAGCTACTAACATCTTTAACTCGTCCTCTTACAAATGAACAATTTAATTCATAAGAAATGAGACACACCCTTGCTTTTCTAATAAATTCAGTACAGTCAGGAGCTTTGCTGCAATAGCCTAAATTGGTCTGGTATGACCAGCTTATGGTGGCTAACGTTAGCTAACATCAATTTATGGTGGTTAATGTTAGCTAACATCAGTTTATGGTGGCTAACGTTAGCTAATATCAATTTATGGTGGCTAATGTTAGCTAACATCAGCATATGGAGGATAATGTAAGCAATTTTTACATAGAAATTGCTGACATGAGTCAGTACACAACTTGATTTGTTTTTCAGCAATTTTTTCCTATTTATTGTTCATATCTTATAGTAAATGTTCTATTTATGCTTATTGACTTACAGTAGGCTACTTATTTTATCTTTCTTTATATGTTTTCTACATACTATGCACCAACACACCAAGGCAAATTCCTACATGGCAACAAACCTGATTCAGATTCTGACTCTGAACACTATCTACCTGTGTCCAAGCAACTAACCAATACTAAATGGCCTGAGAGGCTTAACATTTGTATGTTGCCAAGGACAACATGTGCACAAGCTCCCAAGTACACCAACACAAGATCTGATTCTTGAGTTATCATCAGTGTAAGTACCTGCATGTAAGTGTTTGCAAGAAAAACATTTCCGCTATTAGTCGGCTACAACTACAATTTCGAGGCTAAAATTAACCGAGGGGTAAAAAGCAGGAAGTTCAAACAAGGCAGCAGAAAACCTTCCTCCTCAAGGTAATAATTTAATAATTTGAACTGTAATTAAAACTACTAAAGGGTATAAATAAATAGTGTCAGATAGCGCATGTGGATTTAATGGTCAAAGTAATAACTGACAATTCCTTATCTTTCCCTTGTTTCCCTGCGGGGGAAACCTATAGGCGCTGCACAAAATAACAGAAATGCTTGAATAAACCTGAGAATAATACTAAATGGATGAAGCTGAAAAATGTTTGTTTTTTGTTACAAAGTCAGAGAGAAGTCATTGGTCATGAAATGGTCTTGAAACTGTAGGTTAAGTGTCTTGGTGAGCGTCTAATTTGACCACTAATCCTTTTTGCTAATGAGGTTTTCCAGAGTTTGTAATCAAGTAATCCTGATTTTTGAGATGCCTCTGCTCGCTACAATTACAAATACAAAGGCAGGTAAGTGAGTAATCAAAATGTTTCCAGGTCAAAATGAAGTAAATTATAGAAATCTAAAAAGGCCAGAAAGCTGCTGCCAAAATCGCTTGTAGAACAGTTATGAACACTACAAAATTATGCGATGTAGCAAAGTGAAAATCCCACAAGAAAACTGCATTAGCAAAGTAGGAGTGTTCAAAATGAGACCCTAACCCACACTGATTTAAATGCACAGCAGGATAACAGAAAAAAATTGAACATCGCAAGCTTCACCAAACTGCTATTTATTGAAGGGCAACTGTGATATTTTATTCAGTTCTGGTTGTGCCTGTTCCCTTTTCAAATACATTATCTGTCAGATTTAACTAAATAAAAAACAAGTCAGAACTTCAGTCAGTAGTACCCGTGCTGCAGCCGAGATTGTTGTGCTCACAGTTACAGATGGCCACTGCTGCTCGGGCTAATGGTTAACTGGGGCGCTGCTGAACAATGGCCCCCGGCAGGCACAGCACAGTCACACGCACGAGAGTCACTTCTGTTACAAACTAAATACCTTGTGTCTTTGACCTTTTCCCACACTAATCTGCGGGCATTTTCCACGGACATCTCCAATAATCTCATCCGTCTTTCTTCTGTCATCAGATACGTGCCCATATTAAGACATATAAGACATATTAAGTTCTGCTGTGTGCCGTCTTCTTTGACACTGTTCAGTAGAAATCTTTCAGTTAATGTTTTAAGTCCAACTGTAATAACATTTAATCATCTCTTTTTGCAGTCAACAATAATATCATTTTATAAATTATTATTTTATTTATTATTAATAAATTAATTTAATTTATTTATTGCCAATACATTATTATTATTAATTTCAGGTCACAAAATGGTGAAATAGTGACAATACTAGGGCAAGAGTTACCACACTAGCAGTATTTTCTCTCTACTCTTCCGTTTACTTCCCTGGGGCATTTTCTTCACAATTTCATTCAATCAAGTTGGACTTGCTGGTGTCTGTATTTGATTGGCAGAAGCTGACAGGCTAAGCACCGGCAAGGAAGCAAGAGACAAAGCATTTGGGGGTGCGATCACAAAACCAATAAATAATATAAAATATAAATATAGATTTCTTCCTTTTGGTTTTAGATTTTTTTCCACAGAGAAAAGATATCTGAAACAGACAAAGCAAATATGTTTGCTGTGGCACAAATTGAAAATTTAATTTCAGTTGGACTTTAAAAATTACAAATGAGTTATAATTCAATGTGTGTGAGTGGTTATGGACTTTTCAACCTCAGCTACATATATAATAATATAAAAATAATACAATCGGGATATTACAGGTACATAAAAAAAGACTAGAATTATCGCAGTTGTATGCCTCCACCAACCAGTGAAATTGTAGTTTACATTCATGTCTGTCCAGACTCCTATAAGATATGTAGTGAACACTTGAAAGGAATTAAATAAATGTATAACGTGTATTTATTAGCTATATTATCACAATAGTAATGATACATATGGAAATTAGAACCAGCCAAATGCAAACATTTATCAGTGGCTAGTAGATTTTCAAAAGTTAATTTCCCACTCTGATACATAAGATTCCAGCGAACGAAACATTGTTGAACTGATTAATGAAGGATTATCTGATGCATTGGCTAAACAGGTACACATGTACTTGAACACTATATGAAGATGGATTCTTCACTCACTCGCTCATAGGATCCACATTTACACATTTACAGTTTCTTTAAGAAAGAATCTCAGTGACAAATTCCTAATGGCCTGCATATTACTTATTTTTTGTTACATTGAATGGGATGCTGCCATTTTAGGACTGAGCCAAACAGTAATTACATGAGAATGCTATACCTTTTGCAATTGGAAGGACTGTATTAAACTATGTCTACTGTGACCTGTACAAACGATATGGCCCTGAACTTGGAAAGCAACTCCTCTTTGTTTAAGGTGAGGCTCGACATACTGCCAGGTAATGGAATCCATGGTGAGCCCCTACCTGCTTTTCTGTGTTCCACCTGCGACTCTTAGTTTTGTTGCCCAAAGACAAACCTGTGTAGGAGCAAACTGAACTATTGACTGAAACCCAAGCCTAATATAAAAGGTGTAACCTCCATTAGAGCTAATGTTCCTGTTACAAATGTGGAGGAAACTGATGTTTGTTTGCAACCTCATCATGATACGGTCACATTTCAATCGTTAGGGTGCCGGTAGAGTGATGTCCAAATACAGTTTTCTGTGGGTTGTCACAGTTGCATGTTATATGTCTTCGTATTCGCTACATTTCCTTTCCTTTGTGCTAGTTTCCATCATATTCCGCCTAAATCTGCATGTTTTTGGAGACTCGCAATTTTTGTGCGCAGTTTGATTGACACCAAACACAGCGCCAACAGCCTTCTCTGTATTCTTTACAGCCATTAGATAAAAGCCAGATTTTAGGAAAGCATCTGTCCAGCAGTGGTTTGACTTTTGAAAACTAGAGCCAATCAAAATGTGGGACATTGCATCAATATGTGGGCCGCAGGACAAGGGATGAAAACGCTGTGCCTCCCGCATAAAGTGGGACACAAAAAAAACGGCTGATGTTGTGACACTTTTCCAAGAATCGAGTCCTTAGATGTCCTGGCCGGAGCCAAGTTGACCAGTTGCTGTAGTCAGGTAGAAATAAGGCAAAAACTGCATTTTGCAGTTCAGTTATATGCTCACATGAAGTGTTTGTTTTGTCAGTACTCTTCAATTTGGACAATGTGACCCCTCTTGTGCAACAGCATTTAGAAGATCTGAGCACTCTCTTACCTGAAAAAGCAGGGACAAAAATGAAAGCTTTTAAAGTGCAAGTATGCATTTGATCAAACGTGGCGTGTGGTTCTTGCTGAAGCAGTTTCTTACTATAGAATATTTATTGCTAGGAAGGGCAAAATACCTAAAGTCTTTGACTCAGTCTTCACACTCCAAGTGTAAGGACGGTTTTCAGCCACTGGAATATGTAGATTTCCTGGAGGCCACTAGTAGCTCTATGAAGCTTGAAATAGTAGCCAGTTAAGTGGGCAGTGGTTAGGTCATATAAAGCCTTCACAGACTATAACCCATTAAGCCATTCGGGCCCTGCAAAGCTCGGCGCTATGGAATGGATCTGCTTTTGATCCAGAACCAAGAGAACGGGAAAATCTTAGTAGAAGATTACGGGATTAAAAAGATAATTAAAACCATAACCGTGTGCGGATTCCGTACCACAACAATAGGTAGAACCTACAAACTGCAGGGGGCAGTGTGGCCAATGTTTAATAGCACAAGTGGTTGTTCCTCAAGCTCACAGATTCACGATTATTCCAATCACATCTATAAATCAGCAACACAGCATGTGTTCAGAAATGACTAAATATAAAACAATCATACAACGTTACATTCAAGCTCGATTCAGCAGATGTCAGCCAGTCAGTTGTAGGCACTGTAGAGATTGTTTTTCTCATGTAATTAGTGAGGTATATTAGGTGAACTAAGTCTTCTAATTACAACATTTTTAACATTTAAAAAGGGTATACAAAAAAACGCAATCCACTGCCATTGCAGGTTCCAGAAATGGTGCTTGGTATTGAGCAGTCCGGCTGACCTTTGTCTGACTTTCATCTTCTTTCCATGTAGTTGTGGATGGACTTGTTAAAAACTGCCAGGAAGAAATCTGCATCCTCCTTCGTGATGCACATGGGGGGTTTGATGCGGAAGGTCTTGATGGTGAGAAAAACAGAAGACAAGAGTGGAAGTTATAGAGTGCCAGAGACACTGATTACCAGGAGAATGTATAACTAGGTCAGGTGCTTTATTCTGTGTCACATACTGACGCCAGATCAGGCACCACAGGCATTTCTGTGACATATGTAAAGCAATAATATTTATATATAAAGATTAAAAATAAATAAATCAATGAATGAAAGCAACCAGGTAGTGTTTTTTAAAATACTGCAATTTAGAAATAGGCCATATAGCTATTGTACATTACAATACATTTATTTAGCTGATGCTTTTATGCAAAACTACTTACAATAAGTGCATTCAACCTTGTAGATACAAACCAAAGAATTGCAAGAATCGTGCAAGTCATTGGGTCGATCAACTTCATCAGATATGACGAACTACTTCAAGTGCTACATTTAGAAACAATACAGTGCAGAGTCTTCAGTCTGCAACGGAAGATGTTTAGTTTCTGAACTTGAAATTACAGAAGATGCTCTCAGCTGACGCAGCTGAGGTGAGGAGAAATGTTTAAAGTTGAAAAACACTGAATTCAATTTTCGATTTTCTTGAGCAGAGCTGGGGGCAAAATGACCAAAGATGCTAAATGTTTTCCTTGTGAAATCGAAATGTTCTGTAAGTGAATCTTTTTGTCAAGCCACTAGCAAAAGTTGATGCAGTATGAAAAAGCGTTATTTAAAATGCTGTGCAAAAATTCTGATTCAGCTCAAATGAAACTGACAGAAGGCGAGTCCTGTTACCTGTCCGTACACTCCTCCCTTCCCTATCAGGACCCCCATGTCCTTGATGTCCTCAAAGATCTCATTCATCCCCTCAGAGGACAGCGGCTCTCTGCTGGCCTGTGGATGGCGGAGAACAGGTGAACGGATGAATGAGGCTGGATGTGTGACCGTAACCATAGTAATTAACTCTGTGAACACTGTCCAGCTGCTTGTGTCCCAACAATTCTCCGATTGGGACTCAAGCAGCGGTCCTCTAATTGCTAATTGGCTAATTTGAACTACAAACTGAATAAATTGAGATGGAGTAATGAAATGCAGCATTTGTTGAATCAACCATGACGGATGCTTTATAATGCGTTGTGTATGCTGGAAAGGATGGGAAGAGGAATAAAAGGAAAGACAACATCCAGGAAACCAAGATGACTTCCCCTTTCTTTGTGAGGGACAACTAAAAGCAGTTCTTTTTTGTTGTTAGTGAGACAGATGTGTTTAATCGACTTGATGCCCACTTTAATTTATTATGTATGTCTACATTTGACCTGTTGTCCTGTGCTTGCTATAGGTTATCATACTTCTTTTTGAATCATTCTCCTTGCTACCTGACATACGTTTGTTGTGTTTAGTGGTGACACACCAGCTAGCAGTAAAAAATGAAAGTGTTTCCAGATAATAAAAAAAAAAAAGAAGAAACAAATAATGGAATTAGAGAAGTCAGAATCCTTCGCAAACACTAAAAACGTATGCAATGTAGCAAAGTCCCACGAACCATGATGACATATGCCAAACACAGGAAAATTGAATCAGCAAAGAGGAACAGTGTTCAAAATAAGACCCTGACATAAGACCCTGACCCCATTGACAGGATATTTGCCAAACACCACTTGCATGAAAAATGCCTGATATGACTCAAAAGACAAACCTGAACATCACACAAATATACAAAATGTGTATTTACTCCTGGGCAACTGTCTTATTTTATTCAAAGTGTCTGTACTGGCTCACCCCTTCCCTGTGTCTTTTTAGCTGAGATTGTTCTGTTTACAATTACAGATGGTCACTGCTGCTCAGGCTAATGGTTAACTGGGGCGGTGCTGAACCTTGGCCCCAGGGGAACACAGCACAGACACACACGTTTATCTAGCATGTGAGGGGAGGTGAGCATCACTTCTGTTACAAACTAATTACCTTGTCTTTGACCATTTCCACGCCGATCAGTAAGCCTTTTCCACGGACGTCACCAATAATCTCATATTTGTCTCTGAGTTTTGCCAGTTCCGTCATCAGATAGGTGCCCACATCAAGACTTATCTGCTGCGCACCGTCCTCTTCGATGGTCTGTTGAGAAAAAATAAAAATAAACGTAATTGTAATTCAGTGTGCAGTCTTCATTAATAATAATAATTAGAAGAAAAAGAAGAAGAAGAAGAAATACATTGAATTTTGATCAAATTAAACTTTCCCAAGTGATGAACAGGACTGATGTACAAAAAAAGGATGAATTCTTACATCAAGTACTGATGAAGCAACGGCACAAGCCATAGGATTTCCTCCAAAGGTGTTGAAGTGAACCCCTTTGGCAAATGAGGCCGCAATTTCTGGAAAACACATGAATAAACCAGCTCACACCTCCTCCCACTGCTGCTTCATATTAAAACCTGAGCCAAAAATATATTTCCTCAAACTACATGCATTATAATTTCAGAATAAAACAGAAAACAGTGGGGTCTTTGAGTGAGGTGTGTGTTAGCACACCTAATCGTTGATTACTAGAGAGAGAGAGCTGCGGCAACCGGCTATCTCAACAATTAACACAAGGAACAACCTGTGATCACACATCCAGCCACAGAAATAGATGCACTTGTTTCAACACGAGGGAAATCAACAACAGGTCAGCCACAACATACAGGGGGAAAAAAGGTAGAGAACTTTAGCAACGAGCAACAGAGGTGACAGAAGATCGTGAGAGGTCCTGCATTGTTATGTTAATTGGATTGAATTAGTACCTGAAAGGCCTCTAATGAACAACATGGTGTGCTCTCAGTTCAACTCCATTCAATTCAAAAAGGAGGTTGGAAGTTTCAAGAACAATGTTGAGAAAAGCGTCAAAACATAACTTGCCAAATAATTGGACAGTACACAATAATGTTCGTCTGTAATTCTCTGTTGTGCACTTCAACACTACAATCCATTCACGTCATAGGTATTCTTTCATAAATGTAACATGATATATCCTGTCTGTGTTTCGACTTCAGCAGAGAACCTGGCATCCTTGAGGGTGAGTCATAGGCAGAGAATCTATAATTTCACTTGGCCACATCCATTCATTTGAATTGCACAACCCTACAACTACTCAGTTATAAGTAAATGTATAAAATGTACTTGAGGTGGTGATAAATAAGTGAGGACTGAGAACTGAATATTGTTTAAATAAGAAACGGCTACAGTTGATCATTCTTCCAGTCCACCCAGTTGTGTATCAATCATTGTTGTTTTGAGCTTGTTTAGTGGAATGAGTCCAAACTCTCTACTCACAACATTAATCTGTATGATTCATCAGTACCAGGGAAACCAGACAGAGCTTGTCTCGTCTCTATCTAGGCACCTGGCCAATTTCATAGTATAACGAATACACTAGGCTCCATCTTTGTAACTTTTTATGAACATACAAGCAGGCGTTCAAGCAAGGTTTCTTTTTTGTATCTGTCACAGTATTATCTCACCTGGTGTTGTAACAACGGCTCCCATTGGGAATCCATTACCAATGCCTTTCGCAATTGTAATCATATCGGGAATGACGCCATGACCTTGGAAACCCCAGAAGTGGCTTCCTGTTCGCCCAAATCCAGTCTGAACCTGTCAGGCACAAAAAGATGATTATGTTTATTTAAACATAACGTACAATGACACTCGTACTGACAAACCCGCAGAGAATTATCACCTGACTCTGCAGTTCCCCTCAGCTTTACAAAGCTTTAGCATCTTTCAGCTCGTTTTTGGTTTAACAGCCTTCAACTTTATGGTTTGTTTCACTCTCATTTTGTGAGAAAAAGCTCTAAAAACCCACTTTGCAGTACCTGCTCAACACAAAACTGCAGACAGATAAAGTCAGCGACTAGTTGGTGAACACTTAGCAACTAAACTGCCAAATATTTACCTTAAACTTAATATTTTTTATACAAATAGAGACTCTTTTGGAAAGAGTTGATGTGTGATTTTTGTATAAAATCAATTTAGTCTAATCTGTAAATAAGAAATCTATTTAAAAATATTTGTATCAAACCTCATCAGCAATGCAGACACCTCCCCTTTCTCTTACGAGTTTGTAAGCCTCCTTGAGGTAGTTTTTAGGATACTGCACAGCTCCTCCGACTCCCTGTACAAACCGAAACACAGTCACAAGCCACAGCCCGGTCTGACTACCACAAGCACTCGTCACACTGAACGTGAAGAATCAATGATCATGGATGGCATACTGACAAAGGACTCATTTACTTGCCAATATTACTGCACATTCATGGCATACAGTCGATAATGTTCATTTCAATTTGGCAAAGCAACAGGTCAAACGTGCAGTAACATTAACACGACTCCAAGTCTATATTTCTTGCAATACACTCAACAGAATACAGAACCTGAATTGGCTCTCCGAAGAAAGCAGCAATTTGATTTGGGACACTCGTGGCAAATGTCTCTTTGAGCTGTGCAATGTATTGTTCATTTGCCATGCAGTGACCTGCGGGATCAAACAAAGAGAAGTCCTTCATATTATACTAAATACAGACAGTAGCATGTGAATACAAATGGGGAAATTTTAAATCAAGCTCCTTTAAAACAAAAGCTAGGGGATGTGGAATTATTCAATATATTGTCTATCATCATTCCATAAAACTGTAACATGAAAATATTTTCATTTGACTACATGGTTCACAGTTGATGAATGTTGGAGCTTAAGGGGAGTGAATAAATTAGTAAACGTTTATCAAATCACAATCAATCACAAACACGTTTATTTCCATGCCTCTTTCGACGGGATTTTGAATATTCCTACTGTATTTGTGAACTGAGACAGAGCCGTTGCCATGATATAAAATTTGTCCAAATTACCCACCACAACAACAACTATATTTAACCCACAGCATCAGGGTTGTTATTGACTTATAATTACATTATGATGCAGCATAACGGTTTGTTTTGTGAAAAAGGCAACGTAGATATGTGAACCTACTACTAAGCATTCCCAGAGAGGCTCTCTTTACACAATATAGCTCAAATTCCTCAAAATGGTAGAAGGTTAAAAGAGGTAAATGATCAACAACAGGAGACTTTGAACTGTATACATGCAATTAAATACTTCTTTCATGTCATTTCAGCATGACCTGTTTTACCCTCATGATGTTTAGGCAGATTCTATAGAATGATATCCATTCTGTGAATTGCAACAGCATGCATTTATTAAAATACATATCTACTTAAGCTGTTGCAGAGGTCTCTATAGAAATATAAAAGTGGGCAAACACTTCAGATGTTTTTCTCACCTCGGATAACGACTGAACACAAAAGTCAAGCATGCACTCTAACAACACATGCTGTTTCATGTGGATGTTGGGCTGCCTGTAAATACATATGCAATTAAAAAGGAACAAAAAGACAACACACACTACCTCCAGCATGAACCTTATTTTTATATGCGCATGAACACAACTCATTAAATGAAAGCAAGGTTAATGTTTTGTAGGAATATAGCAAATGGGGTTGTAATGCTTAATCGGTCAATTTTTTCTCTCTTTGTCCTGTTTATGAAAGCACTGTGAGTGTGTTGAGCGTTTGTGTACCTTGTGTACAGCTACATTCTCTGGTGGTCTGCACAGGAGAGTCTCTACAGTGGCTTCCTCCCCACGGACCTCTGAACACATCAGGACACATGGTCTGTTTATTGGGCAGAAACCTAGTCAGCTGAATCAACCTGACAGCCACTCATGATGAATGTAGCACAAAGAAATCATCATGACACCTGCGATGCTGCCACAGCATTATTCACCTGTATATCAGGTATCTATTAAATCTGTACAAAATAAGTTGAGAAGCTGTTTGATGCAAAACGTTGTGAAATTGAATTAGTTCAATTGATGCACACAATGTAAACACTTAGTGGCTGAGAGAACACACATTTAGTGTATGTGTGCGTGCACATGTTATTTCTGCTTCTAAATACATGAATGCAAATGAGAACATTTCTAACAACATAGCTTCCCGTCTGTCTTCTGTGAGATATACATGTATACATGTATCTGTCCATTTATATCACCATATTATATATTCACCATCATTAAAATAGAAATGATAACATCAATTGTATGCTTTTCTTATGATATGGCACCATAATACATGCATGCATACATACATTTGTGCAGCCTAAACCATTGGCCAAAGGGTATTTATATGCTGCATTGGAAGTAAGACCCATGGTTTGCGGGCTGCCACCGTGGTACGATCCTCTGTAGGAGAAAAAACAAGCAGAAACATTACAGACAACTGTCCTGTCCTGTTTGCTATCTACACTGCTCAAAAGAATTAAAGGAACGCTTTGAAAACACCTCAGATCTCAATGGAAAAAAAAATCATGCTAGATATCTATACTGATATGGGCTGGGTAATGTGTTAAAAACGAAAGGATGCCACATCGGTTGATGGAAATTAAAATTATCAACCTAAAGAGCAAGGTACCTCTTGTATGCTAAGCGAGTGCTTTACCATTTGACTAAATAACACATTATGTTTGCATGAGACCAGCTAGGTACACATTCTGATCCTTGTTAATAGGCACCCAGTCGTCCCGGTCGTCTAGCCATCACAATTTTGCCCTTGTCAAAGTCGCTCACATGCTTAGTTTGCCCATTTTTCCTGCTTCCAACAACAACAACTTACAGTATAAAATGTTCACTTGCAGCCACTGACAGGTGTCATTGCAACGAGATAATCAATGTGCTTCACTTCACCTGTCAGTGGTCATAATGCCATGGCTGATTGTATATATCCCTGGCTACCACATCCAAAGACTCTTGGGAGAAAAAGCACTCCCTGGACATACCGGGTATGATCAATCCAATAACAATATTTACATTAGAAACCTGGTCCACTCTTACCACAAAAAATAAATTGAAAAAAGGACAAAAAGTGTTCAAAAGGTAAGCTTTGGACAGTGAATTTAAACCAGGGTTAGGGTTAAATTTAACATTTAACATTAATAAAAACATTTACATCTTCAATTTAGCAAATATCACAACAGAAAAGTAAAAACGAAGGCACCAGAAGAAAAGAATCCAGCGGTAGGTCAATGCATAATATCAATAAACATTATGGATTATTTCTAAACTGTATCATAGTGTAGTTGGAATGTCACACTAAAACTGCATGTTACGTCAAACTTAAGTGGGAAAAGGAATCGAACATCACTTCGATATCACAATCAATTTCTGAAGAAGAATGGCATTATATGTGACACTACAAACATCCACAAATTCACATAAATGAAAAGAAATGAAATAGAAAATTTGAATTAGCTTCTTTTTACACCTAAGATAAAATCTCCTATGGCAACAAACTAGAGGTGCCCAAAAATAGAGCCATTTTGGGACAGAGTGAGTTCAGTACCGAATTAGGTATTAGGATACATCATTTCCAAGAAGTGCCCCATTTTAAACTTGGGCAATATGACTAAAGTGGTGCTGAAGGAAGATAATTACTTTGTCAAAATTCTATTCACAGCTAGCAAGAGAGTTTGTTGAAAGAAATAGATCTACACAGACATAGACAGTGGTTAGATATAGTGCAGGAAATATTTGTGATAGAAAAAAGACAGATTCTCTAAGAGTGAAAGGTCAGATTTAAAAATAAAGACATCGGCAGTGTATAATTGTATTAATTATGAAGCACATACAGATGTCGCTCTCTATTCATAATTCGTAAAAAACAAAACATAACTTGTACCTGAAAGTGATGATGTCAAAGTTGCGTGTGTAAAGCCGAGCCATCAACATAGCCAGGTCATTGGCCTCTGAGCCGCTGTTGGTCAGATACACAACCTGCATGAGGAAACACAAACCAGAAGACATTTCAAAATAACACCATACATATTCATCCAGCCTCCTGCCCTCAGGTGATAAAAAACTAAACAAATTCACCATGGTACCTTAAGAGGATCCGGTAAGTAGGAAGCTAGTCTCTCACAATACTCATGGAGAGGAGGGTAGACGTAGATGTTAGTAGTATGCCACAGTCTCTTCATCTGCTGCTCCGCGGCTGCTGTTACTTTCCTGTAACCCCCAGATGTCAGGGATCAGATGCAAGAACATAAACTGTGCGACACAACAAATAGAAAAAAGGACCTTACGGGTGGCAGTGGCCCACACTAACAGTAGCCACACCAGCAAACAGATCCAGATATCGCCTCCTGTCCACATCCCATAGCCACTGCATGTATCCCTGGTGGATGAACACTGGTTTCTTATAGTAGGTAACCTTCATGATCATAGGGTTGCAATTCTGTCTGCGAATCTCCATCATCCACTCTTTGGACATACCCTGTACAGAGAAAAATATACAGGAGTTACAGTATAAGGAGGTTCATGTTTTTTCTCTTTTCTTTGGACAAAGCTTTTCAAAGATCTATGCTGTGTGCATTCATGTGATAGATATATATAGATAAATAGATAGATAGATAGATAGATGTTCTTTATTGTCCACAAAGGAAAATTCATTATGTCCAATCACAAGAGTCTGTGCAAGTGAATTTAAAAATGCCACTGTAATTGACACCGACAGTGAATGTAACAGCAATATAGAGACCCTGTATGCCTAGAGGATATTGCTCTCACCTTGTATTCCTCTGGTTCGAAATTGCACGGGGGCATCTCTCGGACGCCTGTGGGGGGGTCTTTGAAGGCTGGTTGCTTACATGATGCACCTGTGACCGATAAAAGTGACAGTAATTCCCCGCGAGCTTACTGCTGATCAAGTCAACACATCTGTGTGACATTTGGGTGTCATTTGTGAGACAAGCTGCCTATTACATTTTACCCAGAGGTCTTACAACTCATTTTTCTTTCTACACCCTTATTATCTACAGACAGACAGACACCCGTCAGATGTAAAACATTGTGTTGATACTTTTAGTATTTTCATAGCATTCGGAATTATCTCGCTACTTTTGAATCAGTATAAAACCTGGCGTACACTCTAACCCCATTAAGTTCACCTTAGACCTCACATTGTGCAACACAGGATAAAGAGCTGCCTGTTTACTCTCGGTTGTAAAATGTGAAGTATACGGAGCAGTGGTCTGGCTGGCTAACTATTTAATTTATTTGGTCAAAGCAAAATTAAAAGCTGTATTTCACTCCAGGAGAAACATTTATTGTGTGCACAGAAGAGTGGGAGTTATGTAAAGGTCTAAATAGCGTGTGGTTAAGTATTCCCTCTTCATACATAGCCTCAACTTAACCAGCCCCGGTGGCAGAATGAAAGTATGTAGTGCTGCAATTACTACCTTTTTTTAACATTTCTATATTAATTTCATTTGATGTTCAGTAGTTTCTCGTGGTTTTAGGTCAACCTGTCAAATATGACCTGATAGCAGTGAATAAAGTACTGATTTCTACTGTTAACATACATCTCAGCTGGCAGTTCAATAGGTGCACCTAACTAACGCTGTGTAATGCAATGGCCCTGCAATAAAGTCCAGATTTTGTTTAAACCGTTTTAGAGGTGTAGATTATTCTGAAAGCTGTAGTTTGCATACAGCTATACAGCACAGCGAACACAAAGATTTCTAAGACAATGAACCTAAATAACCTTCATTAAGTTTAGATGTATTGCTGAACTGCTATATATGGCTGAATTAGTTTTAGCTAAGTGTTGCCTACTTGTGGATTTATCAAACGTTCATTTGAGCTAAAAACAATGAGCAAATTGTTAAAGTAAATTAGGCTACGTCAGCAGCAATTTAAACCAGTCGGTTTATGGTAACTCAAAGATTTTACGTTATTAGCTAAAGTTTTATACACAGCTGTGCCGTTTCCACAATACCTTTCTGTGACAAACATGAAGGCTAACTTGAGCACACCCCACGTTGAGGTTGAGTAAGCAGCAGCAAACAGACCATAACCAACTAACACAGCGTTAGTTCTGGATTTAGTGCATCTCCATGGTAACTCACCACGCGCCAGGTGGAATTTGGCCAAGTCGGACCGACAGAAGGACTGTCCCGTTACAAGCGCACAGCGGCCACCTACACTGGATATAGCTTTATACATGTCGAGCACCTGCACCGAGGGCACACGGCTAACCTGCTGACTTCACTGTCTGACTGCCAACGACAGAGTCGCCTGAAGCGTTTCTGTCTCTCAAAAAGTTGGTGGGATGGGCCGCGAGCTCCCAGTCCACCAAAGTCCCCTCTCGTCAACGTCACGGGATGCGTGCGCACGCACACGCACAAGTCGCGTTTGTAAACGATGTTTGTGTGTTGCTTTGCACATTAATATAACAAAACAAAGTCGCATTTTTAAACACTGCCATGTGGCCTATATGCTATTTGCATTAGTATAATACTTAAGTAATACATGTAGACAACGGCGTCAAATTGTATATAACTATACTATAACTATAACTTCATTAAGACCAGGGATATCGTTTATAATATCTCATAGGAGAGAATAACCCTGTTTACATGGATGTTTTGTAAAAACAAAAAAAAACAAACAAAAAAACAAAACTGTGGAACAGCGGCAGTCTGTAGAATTAGAGGTTAGTGATTAATCACAGGTCAGCATGTTCTTTGACTCGTTATTGATAATTGCACATATATTTATGCACATAATAACAGGCATGTAATTGTCAATTTACTAGTAGACACAAAATAAAAAACAATAACATCCTATTACTGTATTATATAAATTTATTATAAGCACAATTTTCATGGCAAGCCTTCCAAAAATATTTATGTTTCAAATTGTATTTAATACATGGGCGGAGTGTTTATAAAGCTATACATATACATGCAAAAGAAACCAATATCATTGTTAAACAATAGAAATGGAGTCACTTAAGGTTTAGTGTTTTACATGACCAACCAAGCATCATGACACTATTTTACCATTCAAAAAAACTAAACATCTTTGTGGAGTAACCTTTTTTTTTTAAATATTCCACTTAACCCATCAAAGCAGTAATAAATGTATATATGAAAAATAGAACAATACATTCTCACATTGTCATTTTCTTCTTTTTGAAGAAAATGCCATATGTATGTATATATATATTATATACGGAACCCAGCGAGCAGCTTTAAGATATAGTGTTTGACAGGGGGCAGAGAAAAAATACATAGAAAAATGTGATGTCCGAGCTTTCTGCAATATTGATTTTACACAAAAAATGTATAGATACGCGCATCAATATATTTCATGAACGACATAAAAAAAGGTTTTGACATCAAACGTGCCTGTGACGGATACAAAGATTTATGAAAGACATTTGCAGTAATTAATCATAAAGACAGCATAAAGAACCACATAATTTATACAACCAATCGTATTCTTTATGAAGCTGCATGGAAATGATTATTCAGGTAATTCAATCAAATTATTTTTGAACTCTCAAATTCAGTGTCACTGCAGTGTCAGTGAAAAGACATGTCTTACGTGAGAAGAACATAAAAAATAAATAACGGAATCATTCTGTGACAGTCTTTGCAACCATTTTTCAAGGAGTCATCCAGTGTTTCATGTTTTAGTTTTTTGTCTTAGTCCCGGCCTAAAACAGGTCTTGCAATGTCCCAGACCAGCCACTTGGGCTTATGGGGCACCTAATAAGTGGGCAGTGTGAACATGGTGGCAGTGTCAACATAACCATCCACTGCCAGAACCATTTCGTCCTGGACCGGCATGGCAGTGTGACTGCAGGCTGTAGGCTTCTGTGTGGTGGTAACAGTGGACAGTGCGTAGCAGTTCTCTGTCAGTCCGTTTGTCTCCACCTCATAAGGACACCTGTCTTCTTCCATCATCTCTCTCTGTAACAGCAGCATGTTCTCACTATTCACCCCCTTCACCCTGCTGTACTCCTCCCCCTGGGACATTTGGGGGAAGCCTTCTATGCGCCGGCGTCCTGACACAACAGGCTGGAGAAGGACCATGTCCTCCTCGTTGACCCTCTGGACTTCAACATACTCAGTTGGCAGGAGAGCAGGCGACTGCAGACAAGTGGGTGCCTGGTTCCAGCTGATGCCGGAGATGTTGACGTCGCTGTGGGCCTGGAGCTGACGGCGGGCCTGCGTCTGGGGATGGAGCAGGTGAGGTTGCTTCTTGCTCGAGCCGAACTCCCAGTAGCTCGGTCCGAGAGCCTCCTTGGCGCTGTGGCCAGGCTGGGCAAGGTAGGAGGACGTGGAGCCTGGAGGCAGCAGGCTATCGGAAAGGCAGTGCTGTTTGGCCATCTCAAGTGAGCTGTTTTGGTCCTGTGGGCTTGAGCTGTACTGGGGCAGTGGAGAAAACACAGAAGGCCAGGTTTTCACCCTCCCGCTGGACATGTCAGGGCTAACCATGTCTTCATGAGCATAGGTCAACACATCCTCCTCCCAGTCCTTCTGGTTCCTCTGTGCCTCCTCATCCATTTGACTGTTTTCTTCTTTTGCCTCTCCACACTTATCCATCAGCAGAACGTGGCTGTCACAGCTTCCCCGGCCAGAGTCGCTGTCAGACGTGGAGCTCTCAGATTTGAGGCAACCGCCATGTAGATCCTTGCTTTCCTCCAGCATCAGCTCCTGCTCCTCAGGAATATACACCTCTAAGTACTCCACCAGCAAGTCCTCGTAGTTAGATGACGTGATTGGGGGAAAATCAGACACCACCAGTGCGCTGAAGACCTCCTTAGACTTGCCATTCTACACATATACGGGAAGATTCAGTTACAGAAAAGTAGTGACACAATCAGTCAGAAGTCCTTTATTGTATTTAAATATGATTATTTGCAGCAGATTAGGAGACTTATTGTATAAATCAGAAGATTGTTCCATGTGTTGCTGCTTTACCTTAAGAAGCTGCTGATCAAATCCTTTGATTTTAGGACCAGGGACTGGTGGCAGAATACAATGCTTCAGACTTTGTACGTAAAAAATAAAAAGAGATATATGTCAGGGATCGTGAACAGCAGATGAAAATCAATACATATGAGATAACTATAAAAAACAATAATTCTCTTGCCGTGTATAAAAGCCCAAAGCAGCAGCAGTTATATAAACCATTTCATTTTATGACTTACAACTTAAGTATCACATAGTCACAAGATATTAAACTGTTTCAGTGTAGGTTTTTCATTATCTTGCCATAACAAAAAGATAATTTATGTCCCATTAATAAGACATCATGTCATCCCTGAATTATGTACATAAAAATAAATACAATTAACTTTTGGTCTTGGGGTAGTGGGATAGTTAAGTCCTAATCACAAAGAAATCAGTTTGATATCTCAAAATAATTGTGATCTCGAGGTAAGTGTGAAAACTACAGCTGCTCTGGGCCTCTGTAGCATATAACATGAAACGTGTATTCATCTTACAATCCAAAATAAAACGTCAACATTTCACCAAACAAATCGCGTGAGGAATTCAGGATCATTGTTATACCTGCGCCTGTTCATGTGCAGAAACCATGTGAGGATGAGGAAGATGAAGGCAGAAAAGATGGTAATGAGGATCCACACTGACCTCTCTCGATGGAAATCTTTAAGACACAACATAACAACGTGAGTGCTAACCCTAACACAGCGTACAACCTTGTACTGTCTAATTATCTTTTTCTTCATATGTTGATTCATATTACATATTATGCCCTTCCTCTGGTTATGCAAGTCAGTCTCTCCTGTATTATACAAGATGCCATTTCCCTCACCCATTACCTGCAGCGAAGGTACATTAATTTTTTTCCACGATAAAGCTATCATCCTTCTATCCTGCTGAAGTCCAAAGTCAATTAAAGTTGACTCTTTTGAGCTAACAATAATTGCGTATTTTGGGAGTAAGGATATAGATAGCTTAGCTTAGCTAGTCTAGTAGTGTCTGAAGGCAAAAAATAATCCACCTACCAGCATCTCTAAAGCTCACTAACAAACAACAAACATATCCTGTTTGGTTAATCCATACAAAAAAGTGAAAAGATGGCAAGGTGTGGTTTGATTTGATTTGATGAATAAACAAACCAGATATAACACTAATTAATGAGCCAGGCTAACTGTTTCCCACAGGTTCCAGTCATTATGCTACACTAAGCTAAGCCCCTCCTGTCTGAGCCTCATATTTAACAAACAGATATGAGAGTGGTATTGATCTTTTCATCTAACTCTTGGTAAGAAAACAAATAAGTCTACTTCCCAAAATGTTGAACTATTCCAAATCCATTATATCTTATAAATAGGTATGTGTAAATAATTGTTGGTAGATGTCTTACAATCAGGAACTTTGATGTAGGAAGCGGAACTCCATTCACTCCAAAAGCCATGGTCGGGCTTACAGCGCACCTGAACAATGTATGTACCACCTGACCGCAGGCTGAAAATATTAAACGTCTTCTGCTGGCCTGCAAGGTGCATCTACAAATACAACGCATACACAATTGACACAGCATGAGCAGTTATGCATAGTCCAGTCAGTCCTTCAAATTGTCATCATATAGATTATAAATGTTGGTGTATGCTGGTATATAAAATACATTTTATTTTATAAGGCCATTAATCAGAAACATCCCCAGGTCAACTGCAGAACAACACCTCAGGGCCCACACGAGGCTTGAACTCAGGTTTCACATTTGGATGACAAACATTTTAACCGTTCTCCTTGCACTAGTAACGAGCGACGTACCTCTGAATCATTTTCCCCCTCCAGCCTGACGCGGACCTCGTAGATGAGAGTGATCCAACCAGAGCGGGTGTCAGCCTTATGTGGCGGCTCCCATGACACCCGGAGGAAGGGCCAACCCTTGTCCTCCATTATAGCCACTATTACGTTCTCTGGGGGATTTGGCTTGACTGGAGAGGAAAAGAGAAATTGTAAATGACAGAGGATGCATTTTGTGTGTATGACTGAAACGAAGGAAGAGAAAAGAAGTTTGGTGGACGACGATGTTTGTGACACAGCAACATAATAGGAGCCAACTGTGGCTGTGTAAGGCACCAGGCCAAACCAGTACAGCAGGAGTTTCCACTGTTTTACCCACAGGAGAGCTGCCATGACTCTTCCTATATGTAATTGTAAACCAAGGCACACCTCCAGCGGATGAACATTGCCATTGCAGGACTTACTTTCCAAATATTTGTTAAAGCATGTGATTGAGTGTTCATGTTTAGGCTTTAAGTTATCTTCTTGGAGACGCATAGTTGACAATTGTAAGGTAAGACATTTTTAATGCTATGGGTATTACACTCCCTTTTGGATATTTAATAAACAAAACATCATGCTTTTGTTTTCAGCAACATGACAAGATGGGTCTTACCTCTGCTCTCCTACCAATATTTATATATTGTTACATAATATGAAATAAGTCTGCCAAATATTTATATTTAGTTACATGTCCAGTGAAAGAAAAGGGCTGGAATTATACTCCATTTTTCTTATTATCAACAAATCCCATAAAAAAAGTCCAAAACAAGCTGTGTGTTAGTTTATCTCTCATTACTTTCAAACTTCCCTTCCCTCCTCCTCCTCCTCCCAGGTCTCATCATTCCCTAAAATTAAAAACAAGTCACAAATGTATTTTTTTATTAAAAAGAAAAAGTAATTTCGTAAACAGCATGGCACTGCAGATTTAAAAAATCACTACTGTGCAGTTGTTGGGCACTATTATTGGACGGTGCATATGGGATAGACTCAAAATAAACTAGTGTGATCAGCGGTGATCGTAATAAAGGAACATGCCAGTGTAGCCGTGTGGCATTTTTATGTATTTTTAATATTTTTGGGGGTCTATGGTACAGAGAAATAAGCTATATTAGGCTTGTGATAAATGAGCAGTACTTCAGTTTATTGTTGGTTTTGGTCTTCATAGAATTTGTAGACAGTAAAAAAAAAATCCTTTAAGTCATTTAGTTACTCTTACAATTGGTTTGATCATAATCAACCTTTCTTTTAGCAGGCTGACAAAATATTTTTTTAATTTCACTGCTTTAAAATGATGACCTTTAGTGCTCAGTTACAGCTGGAGGGAGTGTAAAACTGAGTACACTCAGAGAGCATTAGTCCGAGTGTGACCCTATGTGCCACTGAGCAGCTGTGTGAGTGTGTGTTAAAATACCCTTTTTTTTAATCCTCATGAGGAAACAGTGCCCTCGAAAACATCACACTTTTATATTTATTCTGATATATGGTTTGAGAACAAAAACAAAGTATTATGTATTGCCTTACCAATGTACACCACATCTATTTCCGCGGGGTCGGAGAAGGTGCTGCCCAGTGCGTTGGTGGCCACCACTGTGATGTTGTAGTTGACCCAGATGGACGTGTCGTTCTTGTTAAAGAAGCAGGAGTTCTCTCCAGCTGTGCGGTAGTCGGGACACTCGTACACTGTGTCAGAGCTGCGAGAGAGGCAGGCATGTAATTGCATGTGTGTGTTTGCACTCTACTGCACTGTTAGGGTGTAGCATGCATTCTTCGAGCTAGAATTAATGAAACTGTGTGTGTGTAGGACAAGATGATACAGACAAGAAGAGAAGGTGATTGCAGAATAATAGGGGGCCATGTTATTCTAGCATAGCAGACGGAAAAATGGAAAGTTCTGAGCCATTAAATGACAACAAAAGACATAAGCGGATGATACCGGTGTAATTTCTTTCCTACGTACTACACTCTCAATTAGCCCTTTTGTTATCTGTGCTTGTTTCATGCTATCCTGTTATGCCTGCATCTTGTGTATCATTGTCACTGTCAGAAGCTCCTACACAAGCCTCTTTCCATCCGAAGGCTCGCCTTGTCTCTACAGGATTTGTTTTTGAAGACATAAAAAATATCTCTGCTGATGTGTTGCGTATGAGCGCTTGGCCACCGCCAAAGACAATTGGGTCCAAATCCCAGCAGACCTGGCTGTTTTAATGAACACAGCGGGGAGTGTTTATGTTTAGAAACCAGGGGAACGTGTCGTTGCTGTAGCAGCGACTGTTGCTGATTGGTCACAGGACCCGGTCCGTAGGGGGTAGTTCTCTGAAAACTGGAGTGATCTTCCGCATGCATTAAGTTCACCCAGCAGTGAAGCTTCTTGCTGGGAAGTGAAAGGAAGCAGCTGGTCACTACTAGGAGGATGACGTATGGCACTCTACAACCTCTCCAGGCCAATGGCTCGGGTAGGCAATGACAAAAACTAAATAATTTCACAGAAAGTGAGAAAAAACTGCTCCCAGACATACTGCTGCTTTGACTCACTCATGTATTGTGTCATGCCGAACAGCAATTGCATTTTAACGAAAGTGGATTTTTGGGCGCAGCTGCACATTGTTACATTCTTCTGGTGGATTTGAAAAGGTAAAATTAAACTGAATGCAGCATGGAAGGCAACACAAAGCGGGAAGTGACAAATACGCTAAGCTAAGCTAACTGACTGACAACTGTAGCTTCATATTTAACAGACGGACATGAGAGTGGTATTGATCTCATTTAACTCTCAGCAGGAAAGCAAATAAGTGCAATTTCCCAAAATGTTGAACTACTCCTTTAATTTATGTATTATATCTCATTAAGTGTATGTTATAAGCCAAAACGCCTTTAACATTTTCTGCACGCAGTAACCTTGTACTCCTCCACATACTTTGTACGTCAAGAGTTTGTATCTGCTGTGCCACCCTCACGTTCATTCTCCTGAATGTGCACTTCCATTTCTACCAGCCGCCTCGACTACATGCAACCTTGCCAGAAGAGTGAATGAAGCTTTGGAGGTGAACAAAAAACGTTCCAGTCCCACCCCTCCTTCTCTGCATCTGCGTCTGATCCTTATCAACCTTGCACAATTTTAAAAGCCACAGGCATAACCAGACTATGCAATCTTTATCCTCTTATACCTGCCATCAGTGCAGCCAACTAACTAGG
The DNA here is from genome assembly GCA_036023655.1 of Nannoperca australis. Classification (NCBI taxonomy): domain Eukaryota; kingdom Metazoa; phylum Chordata; class Actinopteri; order Centrarchiformes; family Percichthyidae; genus Nannoperca; species Nannoperca australis. The sequence continues at coordinate 64,594 of JAVQJD010001456.1, forward strand.
TAGACCGCTCACTCACAACTGTGCCAACCTTGAGAAATGTAAAGACATCTAATGGTGTTTGCTGCAGTCGCTGTACTGACGCTCAGCTCTATTCTTCTTTCTCTGACATGTATGTTGATGTGGCATCCTCATCTTTGCCAACTTATACTGCAGACATCCTCAGTCTTAACCGAATCAAACCAGCCCCTCCATTAAAACTCTCTTGGCCATGAACATGCTGGTGGCTGCTAACGATCCATCCACCCTTCCTCGCTGATTCTCACTAAGGTAACACAAAATTAAACAAGATGAAGTGAATGTGTCACTGCGTAAAACTAAAAGCCACTCACTTTTCTTTGCGATAGTAGAGGGCGTAGGTGGTGGGCAGTCCCCCATCAGAGCTCTGCTCCCACCAGCAGGTGAAGGTCTCTTTCTCCGGAGAACGGCAACTAGTGAGTGCGGGCTTCCCTGGCGGGTCTAAAGACAGACAAGAAAGAGAGGAAATGAAGGCAAATACTACAACACATACTAAACAGTGTAAATAGAGAACAGCAGTGAATAATGTGTAATATACCACAAAAAATATTCACAGATCAATAATAATATTACTCATCATCACTTATTAATTGTGCAGCTCTGGCTACTGTTTCCTGTGTCAACAGCCTACCAACCACCCGACACCTCTGAGGTGCCGTAACTCATTGCCAGAAACTTAAGGAGATACTGAGACCATGTTTCAGGCGACATCCAAACACTTACGCGCTCCCTTTGCGTGAGGCGTGAAGAATAGCAGCAGCAGCAACAACAACAGGACAACTTCCACGACTTTCTTCATCGTGGCACCACAAAGCCTCGGCTGTTGGATGGAGAAAAAAAATAAATAAAGGAGAGGTGAGCGTGGGGGAAGTGTCTGATCTGCGCTGTTGACAAATCACATCACCCACAATAGTTGATGCTGTCCGCCACAACAGCAGAACTGCTCATATCGAGTCACAACAAGCTTACATGACAAAGGAAAACTACCGGGTGTATCTGAGATGTTTTCTTATTGTCACATGCCCTGCTTGAATGGAATTAGTAAACCCATGATAAAGGAAACCCGTGATGAAACTGGATACATCACTGCTGAGGTAAAGAGCAATGTATGCTCAAAAACCTGATACAGGAGAGAGTTTAAAAGCAATTTGTTTGAGAACATTATTGAATTCAACTTAACTTACAGAAGACCCACATCCTAAACACACGATAAGTATTAAAATGACACACAATTTCCAGAACCGTACATGTGATGAACGGAAAAGAAACAAAACATTCCACAGAGAACGTATGCTGTTTCACTAAGGATTAAAAAAAAAAAACATCCTCTCCATTTCTGACTACCTCAACCAGCTGGCACATGCAGCATAGCTGATTGCATAACATGAGTTCTGGTGTTTGCTTCAACAGCAGCGTCACACAGAGCGGGAGGCTGGTTTGCCGCGCTGCCAGCCCGTTCGCATGACTTTGACATCTGCATTTCCCTAGCCATGTGCAGATGTTTGAGTTATTACTCAGCGTGACCTTTCATCTCTGAACCCAAGGGAAAGAACGGGAGATGATATAGAGGTTAAATAGATGTGAGAGCTGATGTTGCATCAGTGAAAACTAAATGCTGGCAGAAAGCCCTTTCCCTCACATGCCTTCTCTCATGCTCTCTCCCTTTCTTTTGATTATGATGATGGATCATGAATTCATGGATTCATGGATTTGACATATTGAACAGAGTGCTTGACTTGCTCTAGTCCACCAAAGACCAAGGCCAGGAAAGTAGCTATGGACAGATGCATGTTCACATCCTCAGAATGGTCAATTCTAAATAAATCTTTTTATATGCAATGACTCTTCCTTACAGCAACATCCCCCACATCATTAGGTTCTCAAAAAACATTCAGCCAAAAAACAAATAGGAAAAATGGATGCAAAACAAGGCGGGTCATCTGACAGAACATTTTTTAGACTCTCCACAATTTGCTTCTTATTTGAATGTAACAAAATAGAACAATGACGTGCTGCAAAAAGGAAATGCCTAATGGGCCAGGTAACAGGAAATGGAATCTAAAAAATGTATTTACAAACAGAAGTTTTAAGTCAGAGACTATTGACTGTATTTATGATTTCAGCCAGCGAGAAGTCACTCTTCCAGCAGAAAAAAACATATTGCTTGAACAGAAACTCTTTTTCTAATTTGCTATTTTGATTTGGAGCTTTTCTAGTGCCCCACCCACCCACACATACACTCCCACCGCCCCACAGGCCTGACATAGCATGACACAAGAAGCTCCTTGCTGGCTATGCTGTTTTCTTGAACACTTTGTTTAAAACACTAACAGTGAACTTAGATGGAAACATAGGGGTGCTACAATGAAATGCAGGCGTGTATGTGGTATTTCTGAGAATGTCAACACAACACCTTGTTTGAAATATAACACTAAAGACAAGTTTCAGCTTGCAAAGTCTACTCACTTACTGACTGCGTTTGAACTATTTTGCATTTCACAAGATGATTTACGCCTGCAGGTAAATTCTGCATTAATAACGTGCTGCCAGACTACTCCGCGGTGTGGCTGCCTAGGCATGTGTTGTCATATCTTGTCTATATGCAAATGTAAATGTTTGTAATAGTCATGGTATGCCACATGATGATTTAAAGAACACACACAGCGTTTTCCTACTTTTGCAGTACCTTTGCAAGCAGCTTGTTTTTAAAGCTGTTACAAAGACTTTGGGCAAGTGATTGTTCTAAACTCTTCTTTTCTTCTTGATGGTTCTTTAATTTCAATAACGTCACCATGATCTGATAATTGGCATTAAGCTCAAGGCACTGGAATAGCCTCCTGCTGCATATAGGCTTCTTACGTAACCAGTAGCCCAAACTGAATAAGCTGCTAAGCTGAGAAAGTGCAGGCCAACAGTGCAAAGCTCTTCCCTCACAGATAATATTGGTGTGAATGTTCAATTTAAAGTACATTATATAGATTCTCAGAGCACATTTTCTATTTAAATTTTAAAAAATTCAGTTTTACCTCAGGAGCACTCAGCCTCTTGTCTTGTTTGTTAATTACACTGCATATCCCAACACTTGTACGGTTCTCATAGAAAACAAATGCACTTTTAACATGGTGACCTTATGTACCAACACAGTTAAAATTACAGATGTACAGTTGAGCAAATTACATAGAAGCAACCAACTATATATGTTGTAAAGAGTTCCAAGTAAAGATCATAACATACAAAAAATCAGAAGTGAGTCAGTCAGGTCATCCTGAGGCTAAAACCTAAATTCAGACTGGTGAATATGAATCATTTACGACTTGTGTCCATCAGTGGCCTCTCAATTTCATAAAGTGAGGAGAGGACGTGTCAAATGACATGTTGAGGTAAAATGTGAGCGGTGAAGCAAGATGATCCCCTCTGGCACGGTTGTTCGACAGCCCACCTTTGCAAAGGTGATTAATAAGGAATGTTTCTCTCTCGTGCAGTGTCAAAGCACGCTGAGGAGCACTGACCGACACAGCCGGGCACCACCGCAGCTGAACAGTACAGCAGACCTGTTTCCAAGAACCTGGTTCTCTCTTCTGGAAGCACTCAAAGTACACAATATATCCTTAATGATTTACTGCAAAGTCACGTATTTCAGTTTTATATTAACTTACTTTTTTACATGCAGCGCATATAATATAAACTAACAGGACTGTTTACATACTAAATCACACTTGATTTAAAATTTAGAAAGGAACAACTCCTTTTCCTCCGGTCAAAAGTGTTTTGCTGTAGCCATTATCATATTTGAAAGCTTCAGCATATAGACAAGGATACAGTGACAGTCTCTTCTGACTTTCAGGAACTGCGGCTACACTGTATTCACAAAGTAGATCAGCAGGTGTGGCATGGCAGAAATGTCAGTTGTTCGAGCAACACTTACATATATGTCCCCTTATCTGAAAATATAGCTAGTGTAAATTACAATACATATACGTTTTGCCATGATTTGTAGTGCATGTTGGGTGAAGGAATGTGTAAAACACATTCCAGGAATCTACTTTCATATTAAAACGTTGACCTGTATTCCTGCTCAGACTAGAACAGACTAGACACTTCCTGGTACTGTAAAAAACCGGTTTGATCAGCACTAACCCCTTTCTGAGAACAATTTATTTTCTTATAGGGGTAGTCAAGGGCAGAGAACAGAAAACAAGACTTGAAACTTGAAGTTGTGGAGTTAATTCCAAGGCAATTAAACTGCACCCGAGGAGATAAACACCTGATTTTAATGACCCCATGGTCTTTGATCTATGGTCACACTTGGTGCAAACTTTAAGTCACACTACTGGTGAGGCTACACTGTACTTTTAGACATTACATGTCAGTTAACTGAACAGTACAGAATATAGGGGCTGTGAGTGGAGATTTAGAAGTTTATTTTACTCGACGACAACACTGTAAAAAGGGATTTGATCAATAAGTCATAGTAACTTCTCGTTTTCATTTACCTCAAGTTCACATTGTGATTTATACTATTTCAACTGAAATGTATGCATTTTCAGTCTAATTTAAGTTTATGTCAGGTCAATAAAAGGTACAATTTAATGTGTCAAATTAACTTGAAGAAGAAGAACCACCACCAAATGGGGACCAGACATGGGACCTTAACTGGACACTGTTCATTTCTATGAAAGTTGCTCGGTGGTGCAAAAACAATGTATATTATAATCAATAACAATTAACAATACACACTTTTAGATAATCTGAACTTGAAAAGTAATTTCAGGACTTCCTTTAAATCACACAAGTAAGATGAAACCACTAATTGAAGCAAGTGAACAGAATGCATGTTAATAAGTTATCTACATTTTGAACTTGAAGTAATTTAGAGTCACATCAACTTACAGCGAGGAATCAAAAGCAAAACTAGACTCAAAATAATGAGTTAAAACAATCAGTAAATCCAATTCGATTTTACTTGAAACTTTAAGGCAGCAATTGAACTTAAGTATTTAAGTTAAACTAGATGAATTTTTATTACAGTGAATCCAACCGCCGGGAACATAAAGAATGACATTACATTACATTACATTTAGGCATTTAGCAGACGCTTTTATCCAAAGCGACTTCCAAAATAAGAGCTTTACATCAAGTGCATAGAACCATGATTGAAAACAACAAGACGTCTCAT